>JAZGTJ010013502.1:0-14911 GCA_036877575.1 Botia almorhae
ATTATTGTTTTTTATTGTTATTTGAATTGTAACTTACGGTCTAGTGGCACTTCGATTGGAACCGCCCCTTTTGAGAGCAGCAAGATGATTGACAACACAGTGAGTGCCGCCCACCGCCCCCGCGTGCACATCTCTCTCCTCTGATTGGCTGAGCCCTCCCGTCCCAACTCCCTACTGGTTAAGCCACACGCTTTGAGTCACACTGTATAACCTGTGAAGAAGGAAAAATCACTCTTTAAAGAACTTTGTTGTACAGTTATTTGTAATTAACTTTATTATTAATTGTTATTAATTATTATTATAAATGATAACAGTCACACTTTTGTTGGGTTGATGTTAGTCAGAACTGGATAACACAGATCACATTTACCTACCGAGTTACTGCACAACACCTAAATAAATCACTGCAACACAATATGACAAAACCTGCCGAATGCAGACTGACATCAACATGTCCGGATCAATCAGAACACGGTCCAGCTTAGTGGAAATATGGGCTCAGGCCAGAACACATGGCCATAGAGATCATCTGGTCCACATCCAGTTTGCATCTTTAATTCATGATGAATAAAATGTGTTTGATGGGCTAATTCAGGGCTGAGAGGTTTCCTGTGCGGCACTCAAACATTATAGACGGCAGGCCGCAGAAACAGGGTGGTACTGTATGGATGAAAGGTAAGATGACGAGACAAAAGGACGGATAGTGTTCTGACCGGATCCAGTGATGATATCATTTCATCCTGTCTGTTACGTACCCAAAATAAAACAAAATACAATACACACGTTTGCTGTTTATCGTTACTATAACATTACTATATCATAATTGGCCATCTAAACACCATGACGATAAACCTGGTCTACACACACACACACACACACACACACACACAGGCCAAGCAAGGAATATTGTTTAAACAGGAATGTGTTAAAAAGATCCACTTTGTAATACAACACGTCATCAAATGTGTATTCTTTTAACACAATATCTTTAAGCTGTAACGCTTGTATTGCGTCATATGTATTGACAGTGATGCGATGACAGTCACTCTTACAGCATCCTCGCAACACATGCTGCTGCATCGGCCTAAACCAACTAACTTAGTCTCCAATCGCCAGTTGACTAGCAATAATACATTTGACCTCCAGTATCTCTAAGTGAAGCCGCGTTGATATTTATCTGCATGTAACCCGGTAATAACTTCCCTTTAAAGGCTGTGGCCATTTGCGCAGAGCATTAGCAATGAGACCGCATCACCCGGAGATGCGCAAAGAGGGTGAAACACGGACTGACCGAGGAACTGGCGACCGCTGTTAACCAAAGCAACACCAGCATTAAAGAAAGCACAAATACTGCTTCTCCATCAGCCAGACTGTTTTGATCGCCTGTGCATCCACGCCAACTATTTGTAAATCGCATCAAACCTGCGATAACATCTGCTTACCTGCGTCGCGCTGGTTTGGCCACGTGTGATGCGGTCTGGTTCTCTCCAAACGCGCAGTGCATTAGTGCTTCTCCGGTAATGCGGTAGAAGGCTGGAAATATCCTCTCTCGCCTCGCTGTCCGTGAGTGTGCTTCAGCAGAGCGCGCACCCGCTTCCCACGCTCGCTCTCGTCTGTACGGAAGCGTGGGATTCTGGAGTGCGCGCCCCCGATTGCAGCCGGACAGGTGATGTGCAGGCGCGCGATCATCCGCATCCCCATTCGCTTCAGTTACGTCACACAACTTAAACCTTCGCTTACAATCACGGGATAAATTTAGTTAGCAATAATAATGCAGTACATTTATAGGCACGTTAGTATTATAAAGCACCGTGTAAATGTGATTAAATGTACGATGCGCAAAAATGATATGCGAACGAAATGCACACTAAAGACAAGGTCACAAGTTACAGAACAACTCACTAACCATGAGGCCACAACCGTGAGAACTACTAGCAATCACGTTAGACATGTTGTTGCATACGTAACAATCTCCGTTAACTATGAATGTCTGAGTATGCTAATTACCCCATTTGCCCATGTAGAGAATTAGATGTGTGCTTTGTTATTAGCAAACTGGTCATCAGCCTAATAAACGCTACCAGCTATTTATGATTTTTACCAAACGATGGCGCTATAATTTCATTTGATTTACAATAACAAGCATTAAGAGAGCGAATTATCACTTAAACAGAGGGTTTCAAACCCTGGGTCGCGAGATTTACAATTAAACTAGCTCAACCAGCAAGCACTAACTAGTTTGGCCAGGCTGAGAGACTGTTCTATGCTTGCTAATGCCCGCTTAAACCAAGAAAAATCAGTAAATCATCTCAGATAGTGTTCACCTACCATTAGTCAGCACGTGTGTTTTGAATACAACTTGACTGATAAAGCAGACTACATTTAAAGCTGCAGTCCGTCACTTTTTGTGGATTAACAATGAACAAACATTAGTTATTGAACAAACACATAACAGATCAGTGTCCAAAACGGTCCTCTTACACTGATTTGCAAGTTTGCATTGTTATAAGTTTATTACAATGGTTTATAATTTGAACATCCGGGTACAATCTGCCAGGAAATGTCTTTTAGGCTTCCTTTGACCTCAACACACATAACAGAAAGTAAATAAAGTAACCTGCAATTTTATGTTTCAAACAGAGATGGCGGAACAGAAGCAAAAGTTATGGACTGCAGCTGTTGTTGTTATAATCAGCAGGAATGTCTGTGAGTGGTTTCAGTTTGACTGGGATGTTCCTGGAACTCATCCACGTGTTTGTATGAAAACACACGTGTGGTATATAAATAACCTGTACACATGCCTTTATTATTATCAAGCTAGATAAACATTACCAGCTGACCTGCACAACTATGTACACTTTCACTTTTCTTATGTCTGTGCTGTCAAACTATGTACACTTTCACTTTTATTATGTCTGTGCTGTATCTTAGCAACACAACTAGTTTGCATAGCATTTGTGTGATAGCAATGCTCAACTCTAGAGCTGCTCCTTGTTTTGGTATTTGTTTACTTGTTTATTTTGGTACCTGTCATGGGTTATTTGTGGTCATCTGTCTGTAATGTAATCCTCTACCTTCACTTGCAGTGTGATCTGATCTGATCTGCATCTTCTTTCACCCTCTGCTGAGAGACGAGCGAGCAGGAAGAGTTTTAAATGCCCTTCCTAACAAACCAGCAGGTTTGTTTCTGTCGGTTGTCTTCTTAACAGCCATACACAAGCACATACATCTACGCTATGAATATGAACTGTATGAGTTCATAGATGATGAATTTAAAATGCACACATTTAAAGTTCACGTCCAGTTATCAGGGTTAATGTAATAGTCACATGGTCACAACCTGTCAGTGCAGCTGATTGGATCAGAATGACTAAGTGACACTCTGTTGTTGGCCAGAGTTTGATCTGGAACTGTTGTGGTCACACATTAGACCAGTATGCTCTGTGTGCTGGGCCAACCCAACACAAGTTAGTGTCTTTGATTTTTCAAGTTGTACAATATGTTAGTAGGATGTCAGTCAGTCACTGTCTTGGCTAAACTAACCTGTGGTAAAGGTTAGTGTTTAACACGTTTGTGTCTCGTTAGTCTGCGCTCTAAAAATTAAATTACTTTATTTACTTAATCCACTTTAGCTGTACCTTGCAGACAGATGGCCAGACAGATGCAGGCACACACACTACATTTGTAATATGAATTCTCACAGGCATACACCTGTTCAACAATCAAGTTTACTTTCTCCTCATCCACATGTGTCTTGGGTTTTTAAAATATGACAGCACACAACTTTATATGCTGAAAATGGTTTAGAAGGATATTGACCTTAGTGTCAGTGAATTCTTACCTGGTACATAAGCATAATCAACAATCAATAATCAAGATTTTCTGTTTGAAAATGGTTGATTTGCATGTTGTGAAACTTACTGGACTGCTTTTTGTATTTGTTTTTCAAGCACATTGGCAGTTTTATTGGTTAATCTTTGGCTTTAGACAAGTTTTGTCAGTATTTTCATTGCTCCTTAAGAAAGTAAATTTAATGCTATATACCACAGTAGCTTTTCTATTTCCTAGGAAACCTACATTGTATAAAATGCCGTAACAATTGTACAGCCTTCAAACAAACTTCAGCGTTATCAGTGAGGTCAAAGTAGTCTGTGTTCTGAAGTTTTCTAACCAGAAAAACCAGCTCAGATTTCAGAAAAGCTTCAAATGTAAAACATTTAAAAAACAAAGTAAAACAAATAAGATTAGCATACTGTAAAGGCTATACTGTAAGGCTATAAAGAATATACTATATACTTCTGATGTAAATTATGGATATAAATGTTTTTTTTCCCACATTTTTAGACAAAAGTTGTTGTGCATTTCTTCAAATTGTAACTTTGTAAATTTGCACTTAATAAACGCACAGGAAAACCAATCTGAACACATTTGAATTTTTTGCTTTGTAAACAACACAAAATGTTGTTTGTTGGGTACAGAACTATATTCACACAGATTCTCTTGTTCAGTTGTGGGTAAGAATTACATCAGGTTACGGTTCCTCATTAAAACTTAATTACCTGTGTGAACATCACTATATTCTTCCACATTACTCATTAGTGTGAGACAGATCTCTAGAGAATTGACACACAGTCTGCTTCATCAGTGTTAATAGATCATAATATATCACCCCACTGAGAGGACTGTTAATTAAGACAACCTGGGAATGTTAGACTTAGAATAAGTCTGTGAACTAGTCTGTAAATAACAATGAAAAGCATTTTACATGCATTTGATTTAGAAATTGCTCTAATATAGAGTTTGGTTTATCATTATCTTATGTCTGTTAAATGTTTTGACTATATAACACGACAGACGCCACGTAGGATGAACATTTTAACACGCTCCCTTAGCGCACTAGCGTGACGGAGTGATCTTTAGAGACCCTCCCTTACAGCATTTTCTGATGAAATCTCTCGGCTGCGCCGCGCCGCTGCAGTTGACGGGCGAGCGACACGGAATCAAGACGAGACTCAACACTACATGATTGCTGTGTAAACAAGATTAACATCGAAACCAGTTTGATCACTATATCCCAGGCTCGGTGTTGATGTTATTCGCGGTTTGGGTTGAATCGTACATTATTTTCTTTTTAAAAAGCGCGGCGGGCGGGCTCGACTGACAGCTGAAGACTGTCGCTTCCCTCAGACGACAAAATGGCTTTTGTGTCGAGTTTGATGTTGGATTATACTGCTGTGTTTCACTGTCCCATCGCCTCGAAACATCTTTACTGTGCTTCTGTCGTCTCCACCTTCCCCTCGAGTCAAAATAAATGGTGTTGTTTTCCTCAGGACGGCACAGGCGTTAACGCTGCGGTGAATATGGACGCGGACGGTAATGGTGTCGCCTGGCGCCGGGTCGGACTCTAAAAGTTCAATAATATTTACCACTATTTATAGATGCTGGATCAGTGGAAACATCATTTCCTCGTAGCTAACATTTAGCCAAAACTAAGTTTTTACAAGGCTTAGTTTGTCAGTAGCTGCGACAGCCGGTTTGTCTCGTAAGGCCGTATCTGATTTACTGACATTTTAATACGTGAACTTTAAAATAACCTCTGGAGATTTCTCTCGACTCCAGCACTTCTATGCAAACCTGTCAGGAGAGGCGGAGCCGTCGCTGAGTTTGAGTTCAATCATCAGTTTGAGGTTTGATGCACTTTTTGGCATTTTAGAGGAGAACATGTTCAGAAGTATGAGCGCACGTGGACACGCTTCTCAAGAGGACACGCGGCCCGCGCGTGACAGTGACGGGAGCGCGGACAGCTCGTGGGTCTCTCTGGTCTCCAGGCCGGCGTGGTCCTTCCTGCAGAGTTATTTACCGGGAAGGGCGCAGTCTGCGTTCGATGTGAAGTCACATCTAGAGTTTGGGAACTCTCTGATGGGGGGTCTCGCTGATCCCCCTCTGAAAGTTGCATACTTCCGGTGTCAGCATGAAAACGCAGCGCGTGTGTCTTGCGGAGACCCGGGGACTCTGGCATGGATAACCCACGATTCACTGCGCGAACTGGGGATCCAGAGCACCGCACAGAAGGATTTCAGCGTGCAAAAGCAGGCGCCGGTCGGATACCTCGGGGCGGCGAGAAATTATCTCAGCCAGTTGCTGATGAACGCGTCCTCCGCGCAGGAGAAAAGGCGAGCGGGAGGCGAGCGTGGGAAACCGGAAGGCGGCTGCGCGGATGCGGTGACTACGCGCTCTGCCAACAGCTGGTGGGGTGGACTTTGGGGGTCCGAGGAAAGCCCTCAAAACTGGCTGCTAAACGTACCACAAAGTAGAAATGAGACTGGTACAAACTGGCAGGACTGTAAAGAGCATCACATTGTTGCTTATTGTCATGGTCACTCGCTGGCAGCCATCGCCGTGACAACTGAACTGTGTGTGTGGAGAGATAATGAGGGTACAATACACAGCGAAAGCGCTGGACCCTTGTGCCCCAGAGGGCAGATCCACAATGCAGGCCTACCCACAGCTAAACCAGAACCCCTCATAAACTCACACCAGCCTCCACCCCTAGATGATGTGCAGAAGAATGGTGTCCAGTCTCTAGTTTGTAGTAGAACCTTCAGTGAGATTGAAGTTCTGACCCCAGATCAGGACAATGGCTACTTCAGCTTGGAGGAAGGACACTCATACAGTAAGCTTTGTAGCATGAGGCTGCTTTCGGAGGAGCAGCAGGTGTCAGAAACAGACGGGCATGTTGCCTCTGGGAATGACTTCTCACAGAGTAACGCTGCAGGGAGTGAGTCTCATAGTGCGCCAGTCAGCTGCAAAGAAAATATTACGCATAAGGGGAACGATTCTGAGCTGTCTGAAACTGAGAAGAACGCAGAGGAGACATCACCTGTATCTGCAGCAGCTAAAGACCCGCCTGCTTTGCCAACCCCTCAGTGTCAAAATAAGGTCATCGCCTACATTATGGGCAGCCCTTGTAGCGATGGTTCTGAATCTGAGGACGATGGTGATCAGGAAAGTGATGATGAAGATGATGGGTTTGACAGTGAAGGTTCCTCCCACTTCTCAGAGTCTGAGGATTCAGAAGACAGTGACGACGAGTCGGAGGGCGATTCGGACAGCGAGGATGCAGACTCTGAGACGGAGAGACTGTGGAATTCTCTTTGCCAAAACGGGGATCCCTACAATCCCAGAAACTTTACAGCTCCCATAAGAACGATCTCCAGACCAACCACTGCAGCAGAATCTTCAGTCTCAGAGTCTCCACCAGCACACGCGTCTTCTCGCCTCTCCCCTCCACCTCATCACCCTTCATCCCCCTTACTTTCCGAGAATGAGTCCAGTGAGGAGGCGTGTGAGATGGATGAGGAGAATTTGGGACTGTGGAACTCCTTCAGTTTCTCTGCAGATCCCTACAGTCTCCTCAACTTTCAGGCCACAATACAGACTCGGAAGCTCCCTAAATCGTGTCGGAACAAGGCGTCCCCTCGAACCCCACACTACAAGAGGAAGGAGGCCGAGGAGAGGCTGGACAGTGGCTTTTCAGATGTTTCTCCTGTGTTGTGCTCAAACACTGTGATGGCCGCTCAGCTAAAGAAGGTTTGTACACCTTCATCAGTTTTTCATAAACAACATTCTGAAACGTGCTTGTGTAGCTTAAACTGTCTCTATGTTCTGTTTGCTTAAAAGGTGTAAAGTATTGGAGAGTGCTGATGTAGCCTGAGAACATCTTACTAATGTGTGTGGAATGGACAAATAAATCAGACATAATTGCTCTTCTTGAATCACACTCTTGTTATGAGGCCATTAGTCTTGTTGCAGTTATAACACAATGTCGTCTGTGTATTCACTTTATCACGTCTAGTTAGTCTTTGTAATTAAGTCAGGGTTGGGAAAGTCATTTCCTTATGTATGTTCATTTTAAAATGTCAACAGAAACACAGTGTGTGAATATTAGACTGTTTTAAATACATGAGTTAGTTTATTGATAGATGAGTTTTTTTTGACCTTCTGGGAGAAATTGGGACATTACAACAAGTGGGAGAGAAACAACAAGAAATGACTTTATGGTCCTCAGCAGTCCAAAAAAAGGATGAAAATGATGTAAAGTTGTGCAATATCATTAGATTTTTTTCCTCTGCTTGTGATAATCTGATGCAATGGTTCTGTTTGGCCGTAACCAGGGAGACAGGATTCTGCCCTGTTACTCATCATCACTTGATGGTTTGTTTCATGACATCACACTAGTCACAGTCATCGGCTGTGATCTGGATGAGGAACAATCTCACACGTCATATTTAGCAATTAAGCGTGCAGTCACGTTACTTAGCAACAGTACACTTATCTGCCTTCCACTAACCTTAAACCACGCTTTTAAAAGAGCATTGTGTACGCAGCATGCATGAACGCATTAACTGCAGGGAACAGAATGCTGCATGACAGGTGAAACTTTGCGATACTTGTCAGTTAAACTCTGGTTGCGTTGTTGTTTCTTCTGCAGGTGCAGTTTGTGGAAGAGGTAGAGGAGTTCTACGCCAGCAGCGATGAAGATCGCCGTGGCCCCTGGGAGGAAATGGCTCGCGACCGCTGTCGTTTTCAGCGCCGTGTTCAGGAAGTCGAAGAGACGATCAGCTACTGCCTTTCCCCAACTTTCCGCCTAGACGTTTTTCAGAGACTCTGTAATACTAGCTAATTAAAAGCCTTGTTTGTTGTTGGACAATGTAAACAATGAATAAGAAATATATCAGTGGTTGGTTTCAGGGCATCAGGAAAGCCCTTAACTGTTCTCATAAGGGCTGACAAGTCACAAATCCAGTGAACTCTTGAAGTGTCTTCTGTGTCAGGTCACCTCACTGGAGTCGTGTTGATGGTCTGTGTGTTATGTGCTGATCTTCAGTGTGGAGTTTAAAAATATGCATTTGGTTTCTCACGAGTCACACTTGTTCTTTCTTCCCCTTATCACATCGCTTCATTTTAGGACAGAAAAATAATCCCATTCAACTGTTGGAGTTCCATCTGTTTTAAGTTCTTCACCTCAATGTTTTAAAAAAATGAATCGTTTATGGACATTACACAGAAAAGCACTAACTTCATCCCTTTGTGGGACACTCCATGATTTAGAACTGTTCGTGCAAAAGTATTTTTGAGGGAAAAGATGAAAGGCAAAACCCCTGTAAGGTGTTAGCTTTGCATTTTCGCTTGTTTTCATCTAGCAGGTCTTCTTACAAACCCTCTTGTGTTGTAACCTCAAGCCAAAGATAACCCACTTCTGCTCTGAATGAAGACCAGCTTCAGTGTGTGAAGCTACATGTGTGTCTAGGGTAAGAAATCATCCACTCATTATTCACACTAAACGTAGTGGTGGTTTGCCAGAGCTGAGCAATGTTTATATCAGTATGTTCCTGTGTTAAGAGTGGATATATGGATGTGGGCCTTAGTGCAATGTGTTTGTATGATCCTAAATCAAACGATTGTCTTATTCTTATTTATTGGGCACACACGTTTAACATATGGAGATCACTGCCGTGTGACGGGATGTTTTCTCTATGCTTTGAACTGTGGCAGCTGTGAGAAACAGTGAAATCTTGACAGTAAAGGTGAAATGCAGGGACATTATGCATGTTTTTGAGCTGAACTATATAATATGCTTGATGTTGAAGCATAAATGTAGTTTGTTAATCACTAATTAAGAAAGCATTTTATTTTTGTAACACGTTTAGAAGATAAGCATCTTGGATTTGTGACTGAAAGACTCGTCCTATTTAATTAACATTCATTAAAAAGGAATACAAGAAATGTTGTTGTTTTATTCTTGCCTCATTATTACTGTATATTAAAATTGTAGAACGTTTGCAGGAATCCAGCCAGATTTCCGAGCATACAAATGGCCCCGCCTCCCTAAATTTCTCTTTGCAACGCCCATTGCAGCCCTTCAATCCTCACAAAACTTCCTACATACAATAATAAGTTTCATTCATTATATTAGTGCTTTTTTACTTCATTTACAATTAAACGTTTTGTCTTTGTGGGTGAGCGTGTCGTCTGAGACGTGCGACGCTGCAACAAAGATGAAGATGAAATTAAATATCTTAGGTGTGAAACATACATTATTTACCTACGATTTTTTGTTATCGTCATATGTCACTTTAAAAGGTAAGACGTGTTATTTGGTCACACAATCCTATCGCCTATAAATGAGCACTTTTAAACACTTAATTGATTAACTTTTTCATTGATACTGTGTTCACCTGTCATTCATTCTTTGTTCACTAGAGGGCGCTGTAAACCATTTGATTGTCTGGGATGACCACGTCTTTAAAAGCTGGTATTTAAATTACTAGCTAAGTTCACGAAACACGTAACTTTATTTTTAAGTAATGTATCACATTTTTAACAATTAATCACATATAGAAATTTTTGACTGCAGAAACTGTAACACTATATAATTTGGAATATTATTTTCCTCTCCTTTCACCGTCCTGCACTGTATCCATCAGCATCCATCCGGCCCCCATCCATCTCTACATCTCCCTCCCTCCTTCCTCCCTCCTTCCTCCCTTTCTTCCATTCCCTTCTCTTACCAGTATTGATTGACGGCACAGAGCAGGTCACGTGACACTTAAATACCCAGGGGTTCTTCAGTGAGCATGCTCAGTAGAGCCCCTCCCCTCCTGTCTCCAGGACGATGTCACACCCTCCTTTATGCATTCTTCACAGAGAGAGATTGTGTTATTGTACAGCATCTTACAGTGGATGTCCGCATCATCTGATCTCGTGGCTGTTTTGTTTATTAGGGCTCTTGCGCTTTTCTAATGCTTTGCTGTTTATTTGAAGCTGTTAATTGATTCATTATTTTCCAAGGATAATCATATTATTATTTAATTATTGGTTTCGTTTTGTGGACATATCAAGATTATTCAAAACATCAACCGTTAAAACACAAGGAGCTTGTCGGAGTTTTCTGGTGAGTGTGTGTTTCTGTTTATGTGGGATTCGGTGTGTATTTCTCTGCTTAATGAAAACACATTTTTAACGCAATGTTTGTTTACTAAAGGGCTGTTTTTGAGTGCGTTCACACACGTATGTTTAATTCATGTGGAAGCAGGGAAGTTTCTGGCTGAATATTTAATATTCCTGGCAGGATGACTTATTGTCGACGCACGCGAGCAGATGCATCACATCCAGCGTGCTGAATGTTGTCATCTGGTTGGTCCTCGTCTGGCATGCGTCATTTCTTGGGTGTTGCCCGTGGTTACAGATGAGGGGGTCTCTCCAGATGGGTTTTGTTCCTCTTCGTCCCTCTTCATGCCGTCAGTTATACCTAGCTAACATTCTCAACAATGTTAGTAGAATATGTTTCTAACATTATATTTTATGTATTGAAGACGTTGTTCTTAAGTAGTCAGTGGAAATGTTGCCGAATTTAAAAATTTTTTTAAAAATGTATAACTAATCATATAACTGTATAACTAAACATCTAAAAACCTGGACAAACACTTTTAAAATAACGTTTTTGTTACTTGGAAATAGAAATGTTACAGAAACATTGTTACAACCTAAAGTTATTAGCTGGGATAATGTGTGTCTGTGTGCAGAAGTAAATCTTGTGCTTTTCCACTCGTTTGCATCTGTTCTGGAAGCGCCCTAGCTCTCCGTACCCGACACCACATGCTGCAGGAAATCTGTTTGTGTTGACACTCTCCCTCTCTTCTGTTTATCTGCCACGTGATTGGTCCGAGCAAAGGAAGTGCATCTTTCATCTCTGGTTCTCATTGGCCGGAGTGCAGAATCTGTACCGTTGGCTTTTAAGCAGTAACGGGTTGTAGTTTATGCTTAAGAGAATGTAATCAGGAAAAGTGCAGCTCTCAGCTAGATCTGAACTGACCTTCAGTGTCCTTCAGAGCAGATTAATCTACCCGAGACAGGGAAAGAGAGAGGCTGAAGGAGATGAGACGCTGTGCTGGGACGAGCCAGAGATTAAAGAGTTAATCTGCTCGCTCATCACCTCTATTATGGGGTTATATTCTCCCAAAGGGGTTGCTAGGTAACCCTTTAAAAATACAGCGTTCCCAAGATGTATTTAGATACTGAAGCTATGCTTACTAATGATGTGTTAGATAACAAATATGTTAGAAGCAATATGGATGTTTCTAATGACAGAAAAGTAGAAAACGGGTTAAAACGTTCAGTATCATTGAAGGTGTTTGTGATTATAACAGTATTATTTCACAAAAGCTCTCATGGGGCTGCTGTCTCCATTCATGACCACTGCAGTCTGTCAGTTCATTGTATCTCATTCTGTTGTTATGAGTGACAGGCACAAAATTCTGTAAGGTTTTTAAAATGTTTCACCAACACTGTAAAAACATTTTTTTAATGTAAAAAAATGGTTCTAAAAGGTTCTATTAACGTTACTGCGGCACTTTTTTTTACAACAGAGAAACTTTAGAGAACGTTAGGCAACGTCCAGAGAACGTTTCCTGTTGGCTGGGATATTACCGCCAGGTGTTTGATTGGGATCATAAGTGCACATTTATCAGCAGGTGTAATTTAAAGAAATCTGGACATTTAGTGAAATGATGTTTCTTTCACGTCTCTGAACACAAGACACAGTATCTACATTTACATTACATTTACATTATCTCACACAGTACTGAATCTCTGCTGAATTGGTTTGTTTTAAAGATGTTAGATATTTTTATTGGAAAATATCTAACATCTCATGCCACACAATTGTCTATGGAGATGAGAGATGGATGGTGCGTTTGTGTGTGTGTGTGTGGCTCTGACATCATCCGTGTGGAAAGAGTCATTGCATGTGAGGGTGAACATGCTTGTGCGTTCTCAGGAGCACAGCTGTCAGGAAAACAGCTGGATGGCACGTTCGTTCCTTCTCCTCTACGAAAAACATGCGGTTTAAAATAGTAGTTGACAGTATTGTGTCATTATTATTGATGATTCATCTTCTCTAAAGTGTTTATTAAGTCATTTTATATGCTTTACAGTGCGTGTGTTGTGTGTGTGTTTTATATATATTGGACAAATACATCGATCAGGTAGCCCCCAGCTCTGTTATTACAGCTACAATAGACAGCGAACATTTCACCAGATCGCTTTGTGATTTGCTGCGAGATACTGCTGCTGCGAGCTCATTGGACGCTGCTTGAGTATAGTTATTCATCCCCCACCCCCTCTCTTCTTCTCCTGCCCCACCCCCTCTCCTCTCTCTTGGACTCATCCTCTGGTAGGCAGGTGGATGGAGGTGAGGATGTGGTCCCTGTGATGTGGCAAATGTGATGTCACACATCGCCATCATCTTGGTGATGTCAGCGTCAGGGGCAGGGCTTATGATTGCGTCGTCTCGGCAACGTGGGCACATTCATCTACACAGGCACATACACACACATTCATCATATTCTCCCCCGCATCATTTTAGTAGTGCTGGCCAATGACATCACAGATATATGTCATAATTGCTCCTCCTCTGAATTTTTAATAAGGTTCTAGGAGCCAATGGGGATCCAGCGGATTAGCATATGAGAAATATGCTAATCTGCTTTTATCCAATGTGACTTGCAGTCCATTCAAGATGCATTGTGTTGGTTTGTGTTTTCCTCAGAATTAAACCTCCTAACTTGGCGTTGCGAGCACCAGGCTGTTCCAGGAAACTGGATGTACCAGATGTATAGCTTTCGTTTAAATATTCAAGGAGTAATGAATCATATTTGTATCTCATGGCTATGAGACGGACACGTTTGAAACGCAGCCACACATGTTGGGTTGAGGGTTATAGATAAACCTCATTTTAAAAAGGGGCAAGAAAAGCTGCTGTGTTCTGTGTGTATGTTTACCTGTCAGTTCTGTCCACCATCTGACACATTTCTATGATCTAAGCTCACAAATAGAAGGACGAGCGCTGTGTGTGTTCAGTGGATTGAACAGCTCAGACGCACCTCAGAGAGGAAAAGACTGACATCAGCAGGTGCCACAGAGCTGTGAGAACATCCTGCTGATACCACCCTGATTTACACTAATGTAATGATTCAGCCATTAATGGTAATGCTGAGCTCCTGTCATTATGAGATCTGGAGCTTGTTATATCAGTGTGTGTATGGAAGGGGTGATGTTTGAGGAGGGGTGAAGCCGCCCTCCTGAGTGACTTACGGCTTTTGATTTTGCCTTCTTTGGCCCCCTTTCTGTTTTTTTCCAGATATAGAGAATGAGATATAGAGGTTGAGCGACATTAAAACAGTGGAACAGAGAGAGAGAGAGAAAGAGAGAGAGAAGCTGGCTGACAGCAGCACACATGCTCAAGGAGAAAAGGGAGGGCAGAAATGATTGTGTCCAACACTCTCCAGCTGTAGTCATAAAGACTCTCTGGTCTCCGGCATCACAGATCTGCTGTTGCTGCCGTCTGCTTCCCACTGATTCTAGCTGGCCTCATCTCTCTCTTACATGATTGATCCGGGGAAAAATGCTGAAGTTCCGCGCAGACCGGCGAGTGAGGTGAGTCAGACAGGATGTTGGGAGAGAGAGAGAGGAAGTTTATAGTGTCAGGCTGGGAAAAACCTGCGGCAAGAAACGGGTCACACTGCAATGCAGTGCAGCTGCTGTGGACCATCTTTCTGAGAGATTGTGTTTGTGTTAGCTGCATCAGCACTGTGTTTGTGGGTCTTTCTGTCTGTGTGTGTATGTCAGCAGCTCTGTTGTGGTTTTAATTTCATTCTTGTTGTTAATAGAGACATTTATTGTGGTGACCCACACGCTTTGTTTTGTCCCTGTTAAATGTCTGATTGTGCTGTCGAGCTGTTATAGAAATCATTTGTGTTTTGCTAATGACTCATTGAGTCATTGATTAGCGATCAAAGGCAGCGTTTACGAGGAGACAGATGTCTTCTGCCTCTATATAGGTTTATAGGTT
>JAZGTJ010013503.1:0-14910 GCA_036877575.1 Botia almorhae
CTGGAGAGCATGGAGGGATACTACTACCGAGACAGTGTGTCAGTAGAGGAGTATCAGGCCCAAATCAATACCGGATCTCTGGAGAAGGTCAAGCAGTACTACAAGAGACTCCGGTAAGCCTGTTTCACCTGTCAATCAAACTATAGCTCAACCTGCTTCCTGTCCTTCCTGTCCTTCAGATTGTGTAAAGCGTGTTAGTGTAAAACTGTCTGTTCTGCTGGCTGGTTATATGTAGTTCTGCATATATTACATGTAAGGGAATTCTGGGAGGTTTTGAGAAGTGGTTTTGGTGGCTCTGTTGGAGACCCATCCACTGCACCTGTGATGATTGAAGATGGTCTCTGAGTAATTAAAAGCAAGTTCAACAGTAAACCAGATCTCATAGTTTAAATGTTGGTCGCTTTGACCAAAATTACTACTATAGGTTTGCATTTGAATAACGGTTTTTGATGGTAAGATTAAAGGGATAGTTTACCTATTTTTATTTCTTCTATGAATCACAACAGTGGATATTTTTAGACATGGAATGGAAGTTAATGGGTGCCACTGCTGTTTGGTTACCAACATACTTCAGAATTATTATTTTTTGTTCCTCAGAAGCAAAAAAGTCATACAGGATGGAAATGACATGAGGGGGAGTAAATAATGGAAGAATTTTATTTTTGGAATTTTCAGCTGTCCCATTTAAGATGAACTTACCCCAGTGTATCAAGATAGACTGAGTTTAACAGTCTGTCTAAAGTGATTCTACTCTGTAACCAGATGTTTTTGATATTCTCCATTAGAATCCATCAAACTCTTGATATCTGTATCCATCATGCATCCGTCGTCTTGTTTCCTGGTTCTTCAATTGCGTGTTAAAGTCTTCCAGGGGTTTTGGGTGCATTTGCAGGGGTCAGCCAAGTTTTATTGTGTTATTCTGGTAACGTGCACCTAAGGGGCAAACAAATTGTTGGTATTTGTTTAAGAAAAGTAAGCCTGCCAATCATACCGGAGATCAACAAGCGCAGCTATGGCTTGAGATGAGGCCAGTGCAGAGCTTATGAGGAGTTACTACATCTACATGAAATATCGTCTCATTATGTGCTAACGCTGTTTAGGTTTTGCCTGCCAATATTCGGGTCGTAATGCTGATTCGTTATCTACAATGCGCTGTTTGGCCTATTGACATTTCGAAAAAGTCTCTCTGTATTCCATTAACAAGGCGATCCCTCAGAGCCCCTTCCTGGACCTCTGCTAACTAAGCATTGATATTGGCATTTTAAGCTGAGCGTGCACGCATTTGTATTGACTGAATGTGAAGCGAACGAGGAAAAGGCAAATCCGGTCAGTTTTCAAAATGTCATTGGAACGGCATTGATGTGACAGTGAGATGGTTCCACGTCTTTATAATACTAACCACATTTTCATTTGTACCTGATTTTTCTTTTTTAAATATTCACTATAGTGAAGAAATAGCATTATATTTTTTGTGGAAAAGAGGGAATTCCTTGCTGTTCAAACCAGCTTAAACCAGTGTAAGCAGCTGTTCTGGGCTAAGATGGCCTGTTTGTTGGTTTTAGGGGGTTTTGGGTTTTTCTTTGGCCTGGTTAGTCCAGAAAACAAACTAGCCGACCATTGAAACTAGCTGAATATCAGATTGGGGTACAAGTGTAAACCAGCTAAGACCAGCAAGTCCAGTTTAGGCTGGTTTGAGCTGTTTATATCAGCAGGGTGTGACCATGTTGCAGACTGTGTGCTAGAAACATGTGCACCACAGCTACTCATGGCAGCGTGTTTCATTATATCCATGTGAAACTGGTAAAGGCTGTCAGACTGCAGTAATGGATGAGTGTATTTATCACAGGGTTTGTGGTTGTTCTGTAGTTTTGTGTCTTTTTTATGCAGGTGTTGACAGGCTCGGCAGGTGATCCAGCTGAGTGTGTTAAGACAGGGGGTGTGTTAGAAAAAGCTGTACAGATGAGATTTAAATGAATTGACAGGGAGACTTCTGATGTAATGCACAGCAGATGTAGACTGGGTGAGCTATAGAAAGAGATGTGGAGAGACAAGGGGTAAAGAATGGAAAAAATTGTAACTGCAGAACCCAGCTAACAGAAAACATTCTCAGAATGGCATTCTCTAAAAATTCTCTGTTAAAGTTATCAAAACAATTTTTCAGTAACATTAGTAGAATATTTTCTATCATTATATATCATAAACTCAAATATAAAAATTATATAGCATTCAGAATAGAGATTTAGAGTAGAGATTTAAGGGTGAGTCTTTAAAGGTTTGAACGTACAACCTTTCATATACCGGCCCACATCATTAACCACTACATCAACCCAAGGTTGGTTCTGACAAAGACCAGACCCTAAAATCCTGGCCAGCTGTTTTTACCCAGTTGGCTCGGTATTCAGCCTCTGTGTCTCCACCATTTATAGACTTTAGAATGTGTATTGGTAAGTATAGACTGAGCTGTGGGCTGTCCACTTACACTCAAGACCTAAACGATCTTATGCAAGCTCATAGCTCCCCCATAAACCATGATGCCTTGATCAGCAATTGACCGCTACAGTATATGTTAGACATTAGACCTTCCTTAACCCAGAGAGCAGGTTCTCAGCAAATTTAGGTTGTAAAAATGTTTCTGTAACATTTCAATTAGGTAACAAAAACATTAAGAAGGTTATTTTACAGTTCTAGGAATGTACAAAACATCCAGTTTTTTCAGTTTTTTAAGACACTGTATTAACGTTATTGCTATATTATAAGAATGTTATTTTAGATTTTTATTTTTGTTAACTTTATTTAAACGTCACAACAATTTTTGATATATGACATATAGCATTAAAGAAACATTTTGCAAGAACATGTTTTGATCATTCTGAGAACTTTTAGAGAACATCAGCTAACGTTATGAGGACATTCCCTGTTTGCTGGGTTAGCATGTGTGTATGCTAATAATAATGGATGCAGTGATGGTCTAATACCTACACAAAAGGTGTGTTTAGACGATCATTTAAGTATAATCATCTTTTATTGTTTATTTAGCATCATTTTATTTAAACTGGGTATACATGCATGAAACACAAGGTCTTCACCTCTATCCAGATATAATGTATTGTGTATTATCGTACGTGATTTACATTACATGTGACATGATCGTTCCTGCTCATCAGAAGAAAGCCAGAAGGTTGACTCAGTGGTCTTATCACAAATTCAGTGACTGTCTTTCCAGAATAACATCTAGAGCTTTTGCCAGCGTATATTTGGGCTATAAATTCACAGGAGCTATAAAGCTACACTGGAGACTGTGTAGCTGTGTGTGTGTGTGTGTCTATTATGTCAAAATGGTGTGATCTGAGATCCCCAGGCGATCTATTATCTCCAGATCTTCTCTGAGTTTATCTGTCATGAATGATGAGGTCACTAAAACCATCCCGAAGCATAAAACCAGCATCACTCAATCTGGAAATCAGAAACACATGTCAGATCCCATGTGGATGGGAGTTCCGCATGTATCGGCTTTAACTTTTCAGTTCAATTCGTGCAAGTGTCGTCGATTCATGCAATTCATCGTGTCTCTGACAGCCATCCTTGTTCTAGATGTAGATTTAGCCCTGAATCGAGATAAGCCCATCAAATAGCCCTACTGTACACCCTACTCATTATCCATGACGTATGATTCTGTAAGCTAGGCCTATCAATGTGACTACAGAGTACCTCCATCTGACATCACAAGCACTGTCCTCCCAAAGCAACCGGCAGTAAAATGCCTTGCGTAATGTCAGAATGTAGGATATAACCTCTTTCAGGGTTTACACCCACAGCCTTTCATTTACAATCCCGGATTGCTAACCGCTAGGCTACGTCACCCTGAGGTTTGATGTATGATGAAGTATGATGAAGACCAGACTCATAATTCCTGGCTGGTTCTTTACTGACTTGGCTTAGTATACAGCTTCTCTGTCTTTGGCATATATAGGGTACAGTGTGTGTATATGTCTACTGTCAAAACCTAAACTTTAACTTGCTAACGTCTTACGGTATGATTATTATTAGTGTGGTATCCCTGCCATTCTGTAGAAGGTTATGAGACCTGGTAAAATGAGAGAAAGAGAGAGAGAGAGTCTGGTACTGATGAGGAGAATTCTCAGAGCATTTGAAATGACCATAGATGCAGGAGGGTCTGGAAATGAGCCATACTATATTACATACTTTACAACAATGCACCATAACTGTATACAAAACTAATTTTAACCTTTTCACACAATAACAACATTCAGTACTGTTTTTATATTTGCCTGTTATAAAGACAATTTTGATCTGTATTTGTTCTGTATCCAGCACTGCATTAGCTTACATTAACAGCACACAGCCCTGGAGGCCCTCAGAGAGAATTTCTGGTGCATATACAGCGTTAATGTGGTCTGTGGTGAGATGATGTCAACGCCAGTTCGGTCTTTACACCGAGATGTTTTTGGAGAGAGAACTGTGATTTCACAAAGCTACTTCTCATGTGGAATGGACATCAGAGTGGCTAGATTACAGTTGGCACTTTAATCAGATCCATGACTCATCTCTGTTTTTTTTAAGCTGTTTTCCAAGTCAAGTTCACGTCCAGTTCATCTCCAGTATCCCTAAATAAACAAGACTTCAAAGTGTGGTGTAAAGCAGTGTTAAAGTGTTTCTAATACAGTACACTCAGTAATAGACTTTAAGCTTTGATGTGGCGTGAGATCTATGATCTATGAGAGCTGATTCTCTGATGTGGAACAGAAGAAAAGACTCCAGCCAGACAGTTCCAAGTTGCTTAGGCTTCGTTTTTAAGTTCTCTATGTTGTTGGATTAATTTTATGTATTTGCACCACTAAAACCTCGTTAACAGTGAACATTGTCAGAACGTTCTCTAAAGATCGTTCTCTAAAAGATTGTCAGATCGTTCTCTGAAAGTTCTCTCCAAACGTCCTCTCCAAACATTCTCTCAAAACGTTCTCTCTAAACGTTCTTGCAGAAATGTTCTTGCAGTAACGTTAGTGGACGGGGTGAGTTTAATACAATTGGGTAGCTCGTTCTAGAGCTTTGCATCTGTGTTGGGTTAGTGTGTCGTGTATTTATGTTAGACACTGCTTGATTAATGGCGCTAGGTATCAGCCAGTAATTGCAAACTCAGTGCTTGGCCAATCACGTGTCTAGATGTTGATGTAGGAGCTGAAAGTGGTTGAGTGTCCTGTGGGAAGTGGGAAGGCAACAAAAATGCAGAAAATGTGTTTGTTGTTGTGCTTCATATCATTTGAGCATCTGTTAGCATGCATTTATACCAGCATGGAACAAGTATGACATCATGTTGGTGAATATGTAATTAGCAAAGGTTCATCGAGGTCATGCTATTTGTAGATTTATTGGTCCACTTTAAGGCATTATGGTCTGGCAGCCTTATAATAACCATGATGCAATGCTGAGCGAAACCAAATGAAACAACAAACTTAACTGGCAGGTGGCCACTATATTAGTCAGTCTGGAAAGAAAGCACTGGGGTATGGACTTGGTATGGGAAAATAAAACAAAACATCTTAGAAACTGCATAGCAACCCCCTGGAAACCAAACCCAAAATCCTGGCTTTGTGGCAAGGTGCCAAAATCAAGTGCCACTTACTGTTTCAACTAGTAAAGATTACTATTTCGGATTTAGCTGCTGAACATAGCAGTATTTTCCAAGGTTTTTTTTATTGAACTTGCTGCATGACTCGTATTAGCATGTGTTTATGTAATTACAGCAGGCATATGCACAGATAAGACTGAAGAAGTGTATGTATTGAAAATGGCTTGTGATTCAGCAGATGCTCGCATATGAAGCATATCCAAAGACCCCAGAGCATTCTGGGTAATGTTTTAAAAATAGGGAAAAGAGAGTATCTTATGCTTTAAGATGAAAAATTGAAGTTTAGGATTAAAAAAAGCTGCAATTTGCTTTTAGGCCCAGAGAATAGAGGCGCAGTGAGATTGGCCCATCCTTGGATCTCATCCAGCATTTCCATTAAAGTCTCACATAAGATCCCATGGAGAAAACACAGGCCATCAGTTACTGCTCAGTGTGCCTTAAGAAAAGACCACTGCTGAGTTACGACTCCTGCAGCACTCCCAGAGTCCCACAGTCACCACACACAGACAAGTGGCAAGAAAATACACTGGAGAACATTGTAATATAGATAACGCTTTCCTCTGTTACTAATAGATTAAATTAGTCTGCTTGAATTGCAGTGTATAATCAAAGTAAGCCCACCAGGACCAGAAATCCAGCTGTTTCGCAGTGTGGGATGTTTTGCTATGCTTTCTTTTGGCTGCAATTTTATGCTGCTTGACAGTGACGTTTAGTCACATTGTGTTTTCTTTCGTATTTTTAAATCTTTCTCTCACTTTCTCTCTCTATTTTGTTCTTTCTTTTTTCTTTCTCTTTTTCACTTTCTTCGTAAGATGCCCAGTGTAAATTCGTAATACAATCTGGATATAATACTACTTAATCCAAAGTATTACCATTTGATAATCTTATTTCACTATAGTGCTGCAAAAGTGCTTTTGGAAAGGGTATGTTACTGGTAAAACAAACTTTTTGTGTCTGGAGCAGAGGTGTTGAAATTGTTTACTAGTTTATTGGTCAAAATCTAGTCTCATGCTGCGCACGTTCAAGCTAGCTGTCGGTTTCAGCGGAACAGTGCTGGTGTGAGCTTTCGTTTCTGCTGTTCAACAGGGACAGCGGATGGTGAATTGATCTGTTGACATAAATCTTCAACTCCATCTGGTGCTGCCTGAGGCAGCCAGACTTGCCTGCTTGGTTTTGTGATTCGTGAAAGGCTGTTACGCTCGTCTGCTACGTGGTGTTTTGTGGAGCACAACGGTCTATTGTTTTAAATAGTGGACCCTTTAGTCACACACTAAGAATGAGAGGCACGCTACACGAAACCGTACTAGCTTAGATATCAGAACGTGACCACGCTGTAGATTCCACTCACTTAAACTTAAAAGGAATAGTTCACTAGAAAAAAAAAATTACGGGACAAATTTTGTGGGAATAAGTTATGTAAAAGTACACAATTTTTATCTTTGGGTGCAATGTTCCTTTATAAGGTGTCACTGTTCTGGCACAACTTTGTAAAGAAGCTTTGTTCTTTTAATAGCACCTCCTAGCACTTCTTTTGTCTCTCGATCAGTTTTTGATTGATGTGGTCACATGACCCTAGAATATATCCAAGCATGTTTACCTCTGTTCAAAAATAATCCATTGTTTTTTCCCTCTCATCTGTGCATAATTATCAAGCCAGTTCTCACACTAAGTGCTTTTACAGAGCAATTGTCAAATCCCGCTTTGAAATGATCATTTCAAGGACACGCTGCAGAGTCTTTGCTCAGCATGCACGGCTGATGGATGTGGTCACCGGTTCCCCTTTGATCCTTCTGGACATTTACAGTGAATGGTGACATAGTCTGTTCAAATAAAAGGCTGAAACTTCACACAAATGATTCACAAACCTGTACAGAACAGAAGCCTGTCGGCAGTTTAAGAGGCGTTCGTCTTGTCTGAAATTCTAAGCTTTTTTGTTCTTTTGCTTTTTCAGTTTTTGTTAAGCATGCTCTGGTGTTTATGTAAAGGTCAGTAAAAAACACATTTTTAGAAATTTAAAGGTTTGGTTTTATCCTCTCACTGTTTTGCTCTACTACTCTTTTCTCATAACGGAAATGTATTTATTAGGAATGTGCTAATCAGTCAATCAATCAATCAGATAATCAGAAGTATTGAGTATTGAAGTATTAAATAAATGAGGCGTTGTTTGAATAGGACCAGTTTTCCAAGCAACATCTGAACCACAGTTATTGACATTTAATGTGTCTGCCAAATGCACAAATGTCAAGGTGTGTATTATCCGGACATGAGCAAGATCAGGTCCTCTGGGTGTGGGGTTATCAAACCCATTGAAATTTGTTTATAAATGTGATTAATTATATAAGGTGGTAGTTTTAGTTACAGTATTTAACAAAGGTTAAAAAATAAATACAATATCGCAATCACTGACATGGCTATTCATGTAAAATTAGATTTCTCACTGCTTGATTTTGTTTTTGGATAATGAGGTTGTTTACCCAACATCCAACCTGTTCAGGCTTAAAATACCTGCGTGTTATGTACATGTATTAAACAGTGATGCTTTGAAATGATTCCAATGTCACTTAATAGTTACTTGAGGTCCACCAGCACCAGGATCAAAGCTTTATAGAGTACATGGTTGTTTCTAAGGCAATTAACCTCCAATAGGGTTTGTTTATACTTTGCAGTTTTACACTGTTTGATGAAATGAAGATGAAAATCCTTTCGTAAATCAGTGGAATTAGTGTTTAAAGCTCCTTCTGCCTTAAGCTGATAGCCTCCGGGTGTTTGTAAAGAACCATGTCTAATGCATCCCATTACACTAATGTCAGTCTTGCCTAATTAATACACAGGGACTGGACCTTAAGATGCAGGGCTTCTCAGACCGTATCTCTTTGTGCAGTGTGCCCTTATTGGTTTTGTTGTTCAGCAAATTCTTAGAAAGCCATTTGGTTGAGTGAGTGAGGGGGAGAGACCGAGAGAGAGAGAGCCTGAATCCGCCTTTGTGAACATCATCTGGTTTTATTAATAGCTTTACACTTCTACCCCTGTTCCACATCTCCATATCATCTGCTCCAACAGCGACGGACTAACATCTTTGACTAATGAACAATAATATTAATGCTGCATCAGTGGAGAATCTCATCTTAATCAATATCTCCCCAGATGGTGGATTAATTTACCTGACGATAAACATGTGTTGCAGTAAGCCAGTGTGCTGACTCCACAAGAGTTTGCACTCCACTTTTCAGAGTAATTTGCATTGAAAGATCTGTTCATGTTCTTTTGTGTTAGCAGTGACTGACCTGTGTTTCCTTACAATAATACCGATAAGAAATATTATATATTATCCCAGGACCCATTATGTGGTTGTTACTATTGACCAGCTAATCCTTGCCATTCTTGAATTGGCTACACTGCCCCCTCTGTCTGATATGGGTACTGCACCCGGACGTTTAATTGACATTTGAAAAAAACAAATGTGTTTGTTTTCGAGGGGATTTGTTTGCAGACTAAAGAATCAGAATACAGACAGTTTTCTTTTTTATATACGCGGGAGATTAAATCTCAAATTAAATTATACTTTTAGCACATTCTTTGCTGCTTGTGTATGCATGAGTTTGTCTGGGTGTTTATTGCTTACACTAACATGTTTATATTATTCCTCCATAGGGCCTTTTATTTGGATAAATCGAACCTTCCTCCCAGCTCAGCTCCTAAAGCAGCCTTCATAGACAAGGTATGCGTCATCACTCATTATTCAGTCTGCAAGGACTCATGGGAAATCTGTGTTTATGACTGTGCAATGAATCAGTTATTTATTATATGCATTTATTTTCATTTGTTGGTTCCAAAGAATGAATAAAAGAAGCAAGCAGGATATTATTCATTATTCATGAGGTTTTTTGCTTGCCTGGTTGGGCAGTAGTTTACATTTTACATGCCCTGGCAACAATGATATATTTTAGCACCATATTTTACATATAGCAACATACAGCATGTTTTTTAGCAACACTCCACTTAGTGTCCAAAAAAATTCTATTTAAAGTTGTCTTTGCAAACACAACCCCAATTTGCAACAAATAAATATATATATACACATACAGGCATACGTGTATATATGGCATATATGTTATTCATGTAGTTACATCTATATACATGATTACAACACACATATATAATTACAATTTAGAACAATAACAGTTTTAATTAAATAGTAGCTGGTAGTTATACAGCTGTGATATACAGTAACTGAAGACTATAAATTTAACACACTTAAAAAAACATCTTGATGCAGTTAAATTGGCGACAGCATTCAGTACACAAAAGACTTCAAACAACCACAAGTTTAAATTTGTGGAATGATGTTTGCATAATGTGATCATTAATGTTAAGATCCCGTCACAATGCAGAGTCGTACCGAAACTTTTGACCTCTCTCTTTCTCTTGTTGCAGCTGATGCGTCCTCTCAATGCTCTGGATGAGCTGTACAGACTGATGGAGAGTTTCATCTCGTGTCGACGGACAGCGGCGTGTCAGTTCACAGCCTGTGGAGCATCAGGAGTCGGGCTGCTCACCGTGGCCTCTGAGCTCTGCAGTCGTCTGGGAGCGTGTCACATCGTCATGTGTAACAGTGGAGTACATCGGTAAGCTCGGGTTGTACAGACATGCAGACGGACCGACTCTATTCCTTCTCTCAGACAGGCATCAGGCGGTCTCCAGGGACTCTGTCTGATTTCAGACCTTCTGTCTTCCTCTTTGTCTTTAGCTCAAAGCAATTTACTTCCTGTCATTTATGTCCTCTTCTGTGCAGCTTCCTTCTTCTGTTTATCCTTTCAGTCGTCTTCCAGAATCTTTGATTACTTCATAATTTTCTCTGTGTTTCTCAAATCATTTCATATTCAATTTCCTCTTTTGCATAAATATATAATAAACCTCATTACATGATCATGCCTCATTCCATAAATACACCTTTCTGTGCATTAATCATTCATTCAGTGCAGTTATGAATCTGCTGTGTATGAGTTCCACATTTAGAAGGTCTCAGTGAGTCATTATTTTAGAGGTCCATTTCTCTGAAGATTCATTTGTGGATTTGTACTGAAGGAGCATTTTTTTATTCAGCACAGGGCCCTTTTCATCATCCAAAGCCGATCTGGTCTATTTGCATCCCCATATCAATAGTTTTTGCTCTTTCTGTGTGTATCTACATTTGTATTAGTCCTCTTTTAAATAAATTAGGTTGTTGTTAGTGTGGTGCCAAACATAGCCCCAGCTAACAGGGAATGTTCTCAGAATATTGGCCTACGTTCTTTAAAAATAATGTCAAAGTTAAATAAACCAACCAAATGTTCTTGCACATTTATCACATACATAGAAAACAATTATTAGTAGTTTTTATATTGGTAGTTTTGGGGACTTTTAAAGACAAAACAGAGTTAAAAGTTAAGTTCTTATAACCAAGCAATAATGTCAGTACATTTAAAAAACTGGACATTCCTAAAACTTTCCAAATAACATTTTTAATGTTGTTGTTACTTAATGGAAACGTTAGGGAAATACATTGTTAGCTAGGGCAATTTATATTAAATCTCAAAAATTCAGTATGATCTCATGAGAGTTTAGAATCTTTCCAAATGAAGGCACAAGCCTTTGGGCAGACAAGCAGTTTTTGCAATAAGAGCTTTTTCTTCTTGCCATTTTTTTATGCAAGCCAGGTTTATTGTGCTTTTGTGTTCTCGTGCATAGCCTCATCTCTGTCACGCAGGACTGTATCACCTTACTTTTGCTGTAGGCCTCTTGGTGGCGTCATGTATTGCACTTGTTTTGCCTAGATACTGGAGTTTTGGAGGGCAGCCAGTTCTGGGCAGATTTACATTTGCTTCACATTTTCTCACATTTTATTGTGGAGTGCTCTGGGATAATGGGAACAATGTTTCACCTTCATTCGACTAAATGTTTGTTTTCTAAAAAAACAAAAAAAGTGCCCAACAGTTTATTAACTTTGTGCTTGCTAAGACATTTTTAAGTATTAAACTTTAAGACTGCACTATTTATGTGTCATGTTGTTAAAACAGTATTTCAAAAACATGCAGTGACAATACAAAGCAAAAGAAAATCTTAGTTACTTGACCTGCCCATTACAACATAGCAACAGACACACACACACACACACACACATACACATTGTTTTTTGACTGCCACTTCGATGCAGTGTATTGAATAACCCGCATGAAATGTTAGCGGGATTGTTGCCTGTATGAGTGTTTGATGGTTTAAGTGTGACTAACGTATTTATACGCCAGTGTAATTACCATCCACACCCAAGTGTAGCAAAGCTGCAGGTACTGAGTCCTGCCACAGACATGGTAAATTGTGTTGTGTTTACCCCTCTAATCATGCCTCGGTTAAACTCACTCTCTTCATTTAACCTGCGTTTCCTTATAACTAACTGATAGTTCCGGATACTTCTGTGTTTAATGTAGTTTGTCCCTATTTACAGCTTGTTGCAGGCACATTTTGTTACAAAAAGTGTATTAGAAGCTACTTCAAATGGAAATGTTTATTTTGTTTATTGCTGCTTTTTTTAAGACGCATGTCAGCACCCTGGGTGGCGATCAGAGTAGAATTAATCATAATGTTTGGATTTATATGTGGTTAACCTGGCATGCTTAAAGCAGCCTGTATTTGCAGACCATCAGCATTTTTTAATGCACTTCTGTTTATATTATATTTTCGGTCTGCCAAACAGGCCTAAAGCCTTAATCATCAGCCAAAATATACCAGTTCCTGCTTTTAATAAAATTACATAATTGCAGTAAGGCGCAGGCTTTATAAAGCTCACCTGCCAAATGTGTTTGAAGATAAGTGTAAGCTGATGTTTTTTATGGAAAAATGTATATAGCCAAGGTGTTGCAGAGGCCATTTTCATTATAAAGTTGTTCTAAAAGTACCATTTCTTCCAAAAAAAAGAGCGTAAAGCGTTTGAAACAATGTTTTGATCTCAAAAACAAAAAGGCCATAGAATAAGGAATTTTTTTTCATTTTTATTTTATTGTTTTTGGAGTTCAGGTCACAGTGAGGTTTATAATTCTCTGTCCAAAAAGATCATTTATTTAAGTTAAGCAGCGAAAAATGGCTCATTCTGAGCTTCCAGAACTTTCTGAGGCCAGGCAGATAAATTAACACATCAGCTACACCTGTGTGGTGTTCAGCCACTTGGCGCTTGTAGTCACGGTAAAGCAGGAACATGTAAATATTATTATTCCTGAATGCCAGAACAATTAGGTAAGAACTGTTCCAGGCTGTGTGTAGCACCTGACGCTCTGAAGCAATCCAGACTAAATTAACTCCCACTGCAAGGGCTCAAAAACGGTCATGAGAAATGAAATTATGACTATTTCTGGTGCAAAAAACCTCAGGGCAAAAAATGAATAAAAAATTTATGATATGACCTCTTTAAACACAGCCACATTCTTTCTGTAATGCACTAGAACCATCTGTCTTGGACCGAGTTCTGGAGTATAAATAATCATATGAAACATTCATGACCCTCTTTGGACCAGTAAAACTTATAAAAAACAATATCATATCCAGCTAAGTTGGGTTCTGTTATCTTTCATTTTCAATTAGATGTCCAGCATCTGTATTCCCTCTCCATCTGTTATCTCTGTCCATCTGGCCATGTACAAGTTACATTAGTGCATGCATCTCTCACATCCGCAGGCTGTATGCAAGACGCTCTGTAAATATTGCAGCTGAAACAAGAACAGAACATGCTGCATGTAAAAAAAAATTCCCTGAAGAATACCAGCCATGTTTGATCATTCTCAAACACCTTTCAACCACTTTTTAGAGTGCTTGCTTTATAAAGATCCCATAATGCCTTCAAACATCGCTTGCCTCAGGCCAGTTGGCTCAGTATTAAGCCGGCTTTAATTCTCTATGGCTGACATCACACGATGACACGCAGATCCTGCTGTTGCTTTCACCTCTGCTGTGATGGCAAAGCAGCTCTGATCTTATAATTGTGTCTTTCTATGAAGCTACAGTGATGCAGTGTACAATGTTGAATAACACTCTGGAAGGGAACTCGCTTAAAATCAACTGACAGTTCTTGATAGCATGATTTATTTTATTTGCACACACTCTCTGTGTTGTTTTAGAACCTGATTTACTATAAGAAATTATGCAGATTTGGTGCTAACGTGTCAAAAATGCAATAATGAGCGGACCGTGCATGTTTCTGTTCCCTAACTTGCAGGTCAAAAAGTGGTGCAAATGTTTAATGCATTTCCTTAGGGTTCAAACAATGGACCATTAAACTAATGTGCGAGCATTTCCCTAAGCAATTAAGCAACAGTGGGAATTCTACGGCAGAGAAGTCACAGGTTAATTAGTCGTAAAACGCAGAGGGATCAATATTGCAGTGTAGAAGGCTATTGTGAAGGGGTTGCACGGTGTCCTTGACATCCACTATTGGATTCTGTATTTGTGTGTTTTTGAGTGTAATGGAATGAAATGAATCAAGCTCACACGTTAGCGAGATCCACAGACAACATCATCTAGTGCCCTTGGAGTTTTAAATGACGATGAATGGATGATAACAGCGACTAGCACTGAAACTGAGAAACTGTTGATTGGCGACTCTAAAATCTTTCCTCTATTATAAATCAATGGGGGTTAGGGTTTGAAATGCAGGGGAAGCAATCGAGGGTAAAATACACGTTTAGTATCAGGAGTATTTCTGCACGGTTAGCAGTTTGCCGAAAGAAATGCATTCGTTGTCAAGGACAAGCAGTCAGCGAATGAAAGAGGGACTAGCTTGAGGTGCATTTTTTACAAAGACAAAACAGCAACTAAAAACAAATCTATTACCCACTACGTTTGATGAATTGTACTCTCACATAGGCAGACTTTTGTGTATCAGCATGAAGTTCAATGATGTAGGTGCACTTAAAACTATTGATTACTAATCAGAGATAAATAAACAACACGTGGATTCATTTTATTTTTACGTACTTGTTGGTTTATTTTAAATATATACCACAATAATAGCAGAAGGTTATTGTTCACAAAATTCCTTGAATTCTTGAATTCCTTGAGTCACTTTTGAGAATCTGTATGAATACACACACACATATGCATACAGTACATAGATACATATATAGGTATATATATTTATATATATTGTATTGTGTTTATATAGAATTGTATAAGAGATGATGTATGGTCAGTGTGTTACAGACAGGCATACTTAGCACCTCAGTGCCAAATATTGACCT
>JAZGTJ010013504.1:0-14910 GCA_036877575.1 Botia almorhae
ATGGAGTGTTTGTGTAGTCTGCAGTACGTATGGAGTGTTTGTGTAGTCTGCAGTACGTATGGAGTGTTTGTGTAGTCTGCAGTACGTATGGAGTGTTTGTGTATCTGTTTTCAGGTGGTCTCACACTTATGGTCTTTAATGGCATATGCTTGCTTAAAAAGTTACAAAGCGGCTCCAGAACTGTTGTTTATATGAGTGTATATACTGAGTCCTTCTATCAGAGTGGCTACATGACACTGACACAGTTGTGTATTATGTCAGAGGAGAAATTCAGTGTTGTGTCCATTACGTGATTTAAAAGTCTGTTCTTGCGGGTTCATCTATATGTATAAACACTTTCACTCTTTCTGCCAATAAGATTTGTGTAGCCATACTCTGTACAGGARCCACACTCTGTACAGGAGCCACACTCTGTACAGGAGCCACACTCTGTACAGGAGCCACACTCTGTACAGGAACCACACTCTGTACAGAAACCACACTCTGTACAGGAACCACACTCTGTACAGGAACCACACTCTGTACAGGAGCCACACTCTGTACAGGAACCACACTCAACAAACAACGTGCAAACGTGTTGACTGGTACAAACAAAAATGCAAACGAGTGTTAATTTATTGGTGACCGAAATTCTCCTCACCACCCAGCAGGGCAGGCTTCATTAATCCATGCGTTTCCCTTTTGTTTCACTGCTGCCAAACCTGTTTTATTTTTGTCTAAAAGAAAACACGCCTTGTCAGACTTGTTCCTTACTCCTGCCTCTCTTTTACGTGTGTGTGTGTGTGTGTGTGTGTGTGTGGAGCAGACCCGAATCTGTGGAGGCAAGCTCTGTGGTAGTGGAGAAGTCCAGCTACCCTCACCAGATCTACAGCAGCAGCGCCCATCACTCCCACAGCTACATCGGTCTGCCTTACGCTGTGAGTATCGCCCTCCAGCAAACATGCCATATACACACCCTCCTGCTCACACACCCTGTTGACCTGCACATGCACTTATTGTGTTATATGATCAACTGTTGCTAATGCTGTGAGACACTGTGGCTGTTTTCTAATGGTTCCTCTTCTCAATATTTCTCTGTAAGGACCATAACTATGGGGCCCGACCCCCACCCACCCCGCCAGCTTCCCCCCCTCCTTCAGTGCTGATACGGCCAGGCGAGGGTTTGTTTGTGTCTGGGGGCCGGCCGGGTGAGGGTCTGTTTGTGCCGGGTGGGCAGGACGAAGCGTCACGTGGCACTACGCTCAGTACCTCCGAAGACGGCAGCTACGGTGCTGACATCACCCGCTGCATCTGCGGCTTCACCCACGACGACGGCTACATGATCTGCTGCGATAAGTGCAGGTAACATGCGATGATGTCATAAAACATCGAATCTCTGAATTGCAGATACATATTACAAATAATGAAATATGTCTATGATGCCTGAAAATGTTCTAGGTGGATGGCTCACCAGGTTAATGGTTCACCAATAGATGGGTGCGAAAAATCTTTAAGAGCTACTTTTGTATTTGATGTTGTTTTAATTGCTTGGGTTAAAAATTATTTTTAAATACTTGTTTTAACTGCTGGATTTGACAATTGGAGGACTGGCTGTGTGTTGTTATAAGGTTTGTAGCTTATATTAAAATGCTGAGATCCGTAACATGTGTTGGTGTTTTTTCTGCTCTTCAAACAGAGTGAGGTTACCGTTTGCCGGAATAAGATCAGATTCTTTGTTTTTAAGATTAGTGCTGTGTCAAGACATAACAGAATTTAAAGTGTAGATGCTACAAGTTACGACAGTGATCAAATGTTTGAATAGTGAAGCCTGCCAGTCCTTTTGTTCATGCTCATGTAATAGCAGAGGAGTGATGTTTTATTGAGCAGTTGCTCCTCACACGTAACGCTTTCTGCTTTTCCATCGTAGTGTTTGGCAGCATATTGACTGCATGGGGATCGACCGGCAACACATTCCTGAAACGTACCTGTGTGAGCGCTGTCAGCCCCGCACGCTGGACAGAGAGCACGCCATCCTACTGCAAACCAGGAAGAGAGAGAACATGTCAGGTAAGTTTGTGTGTGCATACAAACACAGCTATAGACACGCTCAACCCCTCCCACAGCTGAAACAGTGCCACTTCAGCAGTTTCCCACAGTTCAACTCAAGAGAAACATCTCAGGAAAATGGTAACGGGGTGGAATTTAACTTTAGGGTAGATTAAAGGATCACACTAGGAATTGTAGAGATTTTCTGTAGGTTAAAAAAGCACTTTGTGCTGTCTTACTACACTGCCACCTGCTGGAGGTGATTTGACATTACAACTGCAGGTATATTCAGTGTCAACTGCTCTCAGGTGAACAGTAACTCTAATCAGTGTTACGGTTAAATGTTAGATACCAGTGGTACAATAGATGGTTTAGGAGGTGGATGAGGAGAACACAAGCTCATGTGTTGTGTGTTTATGTTGCAGATGGGGATACCAGTGCTACAGAAAGTGGAGATGAGGTTCCGCTAGAGCTGTACACAGCGTTTCAGCACACCCCCACCAGCATCACGCTCACCACAGCTCGCCTGGGCAACAAACAAGTCGACAAAAAAAGGAAGAGAAGTGGAGAGAAGGAGCCCCCGGCTCCAGTCAAGGCAAAGAAGGTACAAGAATACACATGAGGACCTTTCAGCTTCAGAGTCTACATGAAATCACGTTTGACTTCTTTACTTCAATACATTTTCATGCTCTAACGGTACATTATTTGTGCATGTTGTGCACATATTTGGCTGTGAAACGGGTTATTGGTTAACCAACTGCTTAGGCATAAGTTACCAGTAGTTAACACAATAATTGAATGCCTGTTAATTAGCTGTGTAACAATATTCAAAACCAACTTGAACAACCGCCATACATCACCATACCGTGGTCCTCTCGAGGTGTAGTGAACCTGCACCAGTAGTTCAGCTTGACTTCACTTTATCTTATGTTACAAACCAAGTCTTCTTCTCAAGTCTTCTTCTCAAGTCTTCTTCTCAAGTCTTCTTCTCAAGTCTTCTTCTCAAGTCTTCTTCTCAAAGTCTTCTTCTCAAAGTCTTCTTCTCAAAGTCTTCTTCTCAAAGGCTTCTTCCTTGACATTTATGTGCAAAGCAGTTCGTATACTTTTAACAATTAATAAGAGCTGGGTGTTGGTATTTTGTGGGGTTTTTTGGGTATTATTTTGTCAACAACATTTATGAACTTTTAGAATCCTAAATACTTTTTCTCTACTTTTCTCTAGTACTCTAGTACTTTTCTCTACTCATTTCATTCATTTCATTAAAAGTGAATCTAGTGTTGCTAGTGCCCCACAGCAAACACCACTGAACCGTGATTCCTCAGCTGTGATATGAACAAGCCGTGACATTGGTATATCGTTACTGCCGTACTGTTACCGTTATATTGATTACTGCAATAACAGTAAATAATGATAACGCTATAAAGTGTAGTCATTGGGATACATCAAGATCGTATAATATTCTCTTATTTAAAGAGGTGATGTTACAGAAAGTGGGTTGGATTGTAATTTCGTGTTTGCTTTAGAAAAAATGACATTTTTAAAATACATGCATAATCTGAATCTAATCTCTGCTTGCTTGTCTTTCAGTCATTCCGTGAAGGCTCTAGAAAATCATCTAGAGTGAAGGTGGGTACAGATCTGTAGAGTCGTCTAAACACCATCAGACTATTTAAAATCGACTGTTATGCGTGTTTGGACTGACCCGTCTCATGCGTGTGTGTGTCTCCAGGGCTCAGCTCCTGAGTGTGATCCGTCAGATCCTCCCTCTCTCTGGGAGAATAAGATGAAGTCGTGGATGGAGCGCTACGAGGAGGCCAGCAGTAACCAATACAGTGAAGAAGTGCGAATACTGCTTAGAGTCAAAGAGGCCCGAGACGGCAAGACGCTGGCCTACAACACACACACCGCAGCCTTTAAGCCGCCTGTAGAGGTATCTGAAGACCTTCTGCACCAATTCCACCCAATTCATTTTGGTTTTCCGTGACACGCTCACTGTGTTCTGCATGTTTTTTGTCCCCTAGAGTCATATACAGAAAAACAAGCGCATTCTGAAGGCTGTGCGGGATTTGGCTGCTGACTCGCTCATAATCGAGTACCGCGGGAAGGTCATGCTGCGCCAGCAGTTTGAGGCCAACGGTTACTTCTTTAAGAGGTATTTTGAAGGCCGGGATTTTAACTGTAGTGTTGATGTCATCTCCCACATTCTTCTGCGGGGTTTGTTTATAACCCACTTTTGTTCTTTTTAAAGGCCGTACCCTTTCGTATTGTTTTACTCCAAGTTTGACGGTTTGGAAATGTGCGTGGATGCGCGCAGCTTTGGAAACGAGGCGCGGTTCATCCGGCGTTCCTGCAGCCCTAACGCCGAGGTGCGGCACGTGATGGAGGACGGCATGCTGCATTTGTACATTTACTCTCTGAGGTGCATCTCCAAGGGCAGTGAGATCACCATCGGCTTTGATTACGACTACGGCAGCTGGTGAGCGAGCATGCACACTTTCACACAGAGCTCGCTGAAAGAGTTTTCACTCTCCCAGGGCAGGCTTGTTGATTACACCCTATAATACCATTTAAAATAATATTATTGGTGGTCATATAGAAAAAGCCACCTGGTTGCTTTGTTTCTAGTCATTCAAGTACAGCCACTGTCCACTTGAACAGCAGAAAGACCAAAATATGTGGTACGATGTATTTTATTGTAATTTACAGCTACCCATAAGAGTTTAGGAATGAGTGTAGTAATGTCAACTCCACATTAAATTTTTTTGTGAAATTTCCCAAAACAAGATTACGTTCAGTCCTGCATATGAATGTTGATTTTTCACACATTTCTCAAGAGTTTAATGTCCTCTTTATTTCTCTCTGTTCATGTGTCGTTGGGCAGTAAATATAAGGTGGACTGTGCTTGTGTAAAAGGCAATCAGGAATGCCCTGTGCTCAAGCAAAACCTTGAGCCCACAGAGAATTTGGGCTCTAGTACCCGACGGCGTGGCCGCAAGGACAAAGAACCGCCCCGGGACGAAATCGGACAGAACCAAAACCTCACAATGGACTGTGACGGGTCCAAGGGGAAATCACTCAATGACGGCAAACAAAGAAAGCTCTCTCCTCTACGTCTCTCCATCTCTAACAATCAGGTACAATCAAACACAGAACAGATCTCTTCTCAAACACCTGACCAGTGTTCCCACAGTCAGAAAACCTAGAAAGATCAGAGTTTTACAGTTGTGATGTCCGGTGTTGAGAAAGTCAGAGAAATATTCATAATAAATTTGTTTTTCTAGTTATGGTCAGCTCTAGAATATTTGATTAACTGTAAAGTGGTCTTTGTATTTGCAGCTTATGTGGTATATATATATTTTTTTTTTAATTCTTATCCAGTTTTCAGAAACTGGATAATAAAAATTCATTCGACAGGTGTGGGAACCCTGCATGAGAGAGAATCTCCATCCTCACATCTTTGTGTATGACTTACGTTTGCATGCATCTTCTGTGTGTTTATTAATCTGTGTGTTTATTAATCTGTGCACGATTCTTTCTTTTATTGTACATTTTCAGTCTTTCTAATAATTACTGATCTGCGTGTCATGCACATCTCCTGTCTGGTCCGGATTACAGTGTCTGATCACCAGAAAAGAAGTGTTTCATTAGTTGCTTTATGTTCTTATATTTTAGCAGTGGTGGATGGCAGAATAATTAATCTGGCTTGTTTATCATGCAGCGAAATAATGAAAAAATCAGCCCCGGCCATCCTGCTCTTTTAAAACTACGCTTTTTAAAACATTTTGTGACATTGCTCAGACAGGAACAGAGAACAGCTGCTCTGGCGTGTTATTGTTATATAGTGGAATTAATGCACAGATTTCCATATGTATGATCTGGTCTCTTTGACCCAAGATTTTCACCATACTTTGAGCCCCGATACAGCCCCTTTCCACACTCTCTCTAATGCTCCTCACTCCTGGTCTGTAGTCAGGCGATGATAAAGGCCCTTTCCCCCTCTTGCAGGATCCTGAGTTAATAGAGGATCTAGAAGAGAAAACCTCCATTAGCAATGAAGTAGAGATGGAGTCAGAGGAGCAGATTGCAGAGAGGAGGAGGAAGCTGGTAAGTGCGTCCAGGGGAAAACGACTGCTATGGCAATCACGGTCGCCGTGGAAACGCTACTGTCCCGACCCTTCCTGTCTTTTTCCCTCTCCTCGTTCTGCCTCCTGGTGTGTGTGGTGATTTGGGCAGTTCCCAGAATGCTCCACCAATCCTTTGCCCCCCTCCACCCCCTTCTGAACCTCCCGCTAACAGCGCTGCTGTCGCCACTGCTTCTCCTGTCCCTCTGTAGTTTAACCTCCTGAGGGGTAGCGCGAGGGCACTCATCCCTTTTGCCTTTTTCCTTTTGTTTCATGCTTCATCTTTTATGGAGCCTCTTTGTCCTCACAGTGGGCCCTTAAAATGGACTCCTTGTGTTTCATCTGCAGCATTTGTTTCTCCTCCATAGCAATAGTGGTGGTTACAAAGTTACTCAAACCAGTGAGCAAATAACTAAAAGTGTTTCACCACATTCAAACATTTGGAAACTCTAGCTGTAATCTGAAACCTAATGACATGCCCCTCGCTGACAGCGGCCCACTGAGACAGCTGCCCTAACTGACATGGAAGCTCTCGCGGGTTAGTTCACACTGCCCTGACAAACCTCCACAAACATGTTTGTTGGGTTCTGTTGAATCAGTGTCGTGACGCTGTGGTTCAGTTTCACCCGCTGAAGTTCAGTCAGTGTTTGTCAGGTTGTGGAATGTTTGAGCAATGTGACATGATAACTTCAAACAATTTACAGTAATCTGATTTTATTGATTTTATTATGACCATAAACTCAATCCCTTAGGAACGCATGCGCATGGCACAGCTGCCTTAGTAGAGCTGTCAGCTACAATAAATCCAATTGTTAAAACCCAATGCTAAATGTATTTAAGCATTCAGGAGGGAAAACAAAATATATTTTCCTTCAACTGAATTGTCAGAAATAATGACAAAATGAATAAATATTGAATAAAAATAGATTACGTCAAGCAGGGCTATATTCGATTTTTTATTTTTTGGTTCTGCCTCATCTTTGTGTGTGTGTGTGTGTGTGTTTGTTGTGGAAGTGTGGATTAGCCCTAATAGTTTGGAAAACTGTATAGCAGTTTCACATGTTTCCAAGATAGCACTTAAGTTAGTTTGTTTATTACAACCTTTTCCAGTTAACATTTAGGTATTAGCTATTTTCATTTTTAACTTGACCATCTTAGAATGTTTTTACTGTAAATATTGTAGTGCGTATTGGTATTATCTTTTATGTGATGGTTGCATGTGATGCTGCCTTACAACTAAGTTAACTTTTATGTTATGCAGCATAACTGTGCTGTCTATCTTTGAAACAGGCATCATATCATGAGTGTGCTTAACATACCTGTAAATGCTGCCCAGCGTTTGGAAAAAGATGCTGTTTAGATTTCCATGTTTATTAGCAGAGTATTTAGACATGCAAATTTGCTGTTCCCGTATACTTACCTGACTGAACTTTTGGTATTCCCTTATCAATCTGGCCATTAGTCTGTACTTTTGGTATGACCTGGCATGTGTCATACTTTTAAGTAAGAAACATGATCAATAATTCCATCTTAGTCCATAATAATTTGTGTGTGTACACTTAAGAACCCCACACCCAGAGCAAAACATGACTGTATTTCTGGATAAAAAAGTGAAATATACTGTCAATACATCAAACACAGGATTCAAGTAGTCATTTGTTTCTCTTAACATTAAAAAAGAACCGCGGTGCATGGAGCTTTGGCTGCTGGTTGCTCTTGACCTACTTTAAAGCTTGTAGTGATTCTCATTTAACACGCGGACTGTTCTGTGTTAGCACTGTGCTGTGGCCATTACTGTGTGGTGCTTTATTGTGTGTTTGCCTTGAATGTTTAAAGGGAGCTGGAAAATTTTGACGTTTGTGGGAATTTTTGTGAGGTGGTTCTGTGAAAGCTGCCCTGGAGCCACTGCACTCCAGAACGTTCCTCTACAAACACTGGGAAGCTGGCAGCAGCTTCTGGAACGTTGAGGAAAATAAAACTGTGCACCAATCATGTCGTGTCTTACCATTACATAAACATGCAGAGCCAAAGCGAACAGCTATAGACAGTGTCACGTTAAGCGGATAAAGTTTATGGCGAAGGATCAGACTGGTGCAGTACTGATGGATCTTTGCCTCATTTTAGGCCAGCTGTCAGTGACATCATTGTTCAGCTGCGTTACTTGCCCACAAATGAATAAAATCATGTCACAGTTTACATTTCTGATTTTGAGAGCACATGTTATCTGTAAGTAACTAATTTTAACTAATTAAATGTAAAGCAATCAAATCACATAGTGTGTGAACAAAGAACAGTAAATGGCTGGGGTTGCTTTACAGTGTGACAGAAATAAAAATGGTTTGGACAGTAAAACGAACGTGCATGATAAACTTCTAGTGTATTAACTTCTAGACTGCTTCACTTATTATACCTTCTATAGCCAAGCTAGAGGTTTTTGTTCTACTGGCTGTACTGATAATAATGGTTCCTGCTGTAAACATGCATTGGGACTATTGTGGGGCCATTTTTTTAGTTCAAAATCATTTTTTTCTATTGGAAACTCATAGAATGGGACCTTATTGGGAACATTAATCAATCAGTTCCCCTACAATGAAGCTAAAAACCCAGTTATACACCCCATACAAGGTGAGGTAAACTAGTACATGTGAGTGTATTGCGGTGTGAACGAGCTGAAAGCCTGTGCGTGTCTAAACCCTGATGGCTGTCTCTTTCGGCACCATTCAGGGCAGCCCGGCAGAGGAGTCCCATTGTGCTGTTGCAGGGGCTTCCTGCTACAGAGCTCTGAGAAACAAAAACAACGAGGTAAACCTGCCCTTTCATTTCCTCAAACGACCCCATTCACACCCACCCACCCCTGCCTGTTACTGTATAGGAGAACCCCACACTAACCACTGTAGTGTACACACTGACCCTTGCCGAGGCTGACATCCAGCATGCCGCCCTCAGTCGCACAACATGACCTACCTTAAGACCATTGTGTAAATCATTTGTTGAGGTTTTTTTTGGTAGGTCATCAGAGAGTACAGAAACAGTCTCAAACACACACATGCCACCTCTTATGCTTAGGGGGGGTGTCTTATTTTTCCCATTGACTAAAAGAGACGTGTCCCGTTTCTCGTTTTTTCCTTCTTTGCTGTTGGCTATGGCCTGCTGATTGCGCTAAGTGGCTAGCTGGGCTCCCCCACCAAATAGTAGACTAACCGTATTATCTTCCCTCCATCTATCTATATTTCTGTTAATCATGTAGACACGCGAAGAGAGGAAGATGGAGGCGATTCTGCAGGCGTTTGCTCGGATGGAGAAACGGGAGAAGCGACGAGAGCAGGCTTTAGAGAGAATCGGCACTAAGGGGGAAGTCTGTGGACGCAGCGAGATGAAGGAAGAGCCACCGCCCACACCAGAGCCTGAATCTCCTGTTGTAATACAGGTACACGTCCTTCAGTGATGCGCTTACATACAAACACATCGTAATTTGTAACGATATTGATATATATTTATATTGGTATATATAATCAATAATCAGAAGCTTTTCCTCAAACAATTGTATGTTGCTTCAACTTTAGCCCATACTAGAGGTTGTGAAGGAGGAGCCCTGTCTGAAGCCAGCAAAAGTGAGCCGTAGCAAACAGAGAAAAAGCTTCTCACGAAATCGCACTCACATCGGACAACAGAGGCGGCGATCACGCACAGTCAGTGCCTGCTCTGACCTGCCACCCAGTTCCCCTAGTGATGGTTTGGAGCAGTTAGCGACAGAGACTCATGATGGAGAGATGCCCTCAGCCCCTGAGGCTGACGCTCTGCCGGTGCATGCTCCTGAAACCAGCCCGCCCCACAGCAGCTCGCCTGCCCCAGCATGCCGTGGTGGACCGAAGTACCCCAAAACTAAAAAGGTTTTATTCTTTTCCTCTCCAACAACTTGAATTAACGGTACCGATGTTTATTGCAAGTTTTACAATGGCAAATTCTCTGTTCCCACAGCACTTAGTGAGTGAGTGGATGGGTGTGGAGAAACCGGAGCGGGGAGCTTCACGGACGCCGGAGCTGCCCCCTGAGAGGCCGCTGAGGATCAGCAGTGACCCTGAGGTCTTGGCCACACAGTTAAACTCTCTGCCAGGCATGGCCTGCAGCTCACACGTCTACAGCACGCCCAAACACTACGTCCGTTTCTCATCTCCTTTTTTGGCCAGCCGCAGCCCTAGCACCCCTGGAGTGCCTACAGGCCGGAGGCGTTCACGAGAACTGCCCGAAACATCTCCTACCACTGGCTCCTGCAAGAAGGTAACATTGCTACCTTTTCTCCTTCAAACAGTCTCTGTGTTTTCTTAATTTTAATGGGAACGTTGAGAAAACACAGTTTAATATTGAGGAGAGCAAGATTCTCTTCTTACTCCATGTGTTTTGTACAGCGCTGGCTGAAGCAAGCTTTAGAAGAGGAGGGCTCTACCAGCCCTGGGGAAGGGCGCCCTTCTCTGCTAATGCCCAGTGAGAGCCCTCTGAGCCCCTCCATCAATGGAGAGTCCTGTAGTCCTCTACCCCTCAACGGCAGTTGCTCGCTACCAGGTGTGTGGCCACTGAGTTAGTGAATTGAGATTGTTTCAAAGCTTTCCATATCTGTTGCCATAGAAGCTCAGACAGTCTTCCTCAATGTTTGCTTGCAGAGTTGCCTACCCCGTTGAAGAAACGGCGCTTATGTTCACTTGACCCATGTATGTCAGAAACTTCCACCCCTTATGGATCTCCTTGTGCCACCCCAACAAGAACCGAGTCGACAGAAGCACCAGGCACGCCTGTGCTGCTAGCCACACCTCCTCGACCACGCCCAGAGGAACCAAGTACTGAACCCTTGACACCCTTGCAGATTCCTAGCCACCCGCCACCACAAGAGGTAAGATAAGACCTACAGAGTAATTGTTGACCTTCAGTGGCTAATACAGTTTCCAAAAGACAAACCAAAACCCAGCACTAAATGGCTAAACAGCTGTAGACATGATCACACACTTCTAACAAATCCTAAATTAAAGAGACGTTGTTTTGAAAAAGTACAAATAAAGGAAGACAACAATACTGTGTTGTTTTTTTTAAGTGTTGACTTTTTCTGTAAATCCACAGAGCGAGTCATCTATGGACAGCTCTCCAGATGGTAGCAGGAGGCCTAGCGTGCAAGACGTGAGTTCCTTTCTACAATGATGTTGTCCTGAATGTTTCACTGCCCTATCTAACATTTCTCATTCCCTTTTGTTCAGCTGGAGCGACCTCCTTCACTGTTAGCATCTCCCAGTGTGAGGACAGCTGGCCTTGATACATCACAGGAGTCTATTAAACCTGCCGGGTCACAGAGTCCTCAGCCCTCTCTAATTGAGTCTCAGGACACCACAGGAGATGAAGGCATGGAAGTTGAGGGTGTTGGCTTAGAAGCTGTTCTGACATCTGAGACGCCCATGTCATCTTACCCCCCCTGGATGAAGAGTCCAGACCGAGGTGGTCTCTCTTTCTCCTCAGTGAACTCTAATTTGAGAGACCTCACACCCTCTCACACCTTGGACTTGGGGGCTTACAGGCCAGATTCGACCTCTGCCAGTCCCTTCAGCGAGACAGCGCCCTTCTACTCTGGCAGCGAGGAGAGCGGTGGTGTCACTCGCTTACTGGTTGGAGATGGTGCTGGGGATGGAGGTGCTGCGAAAAACCCATCACAAAAGAAAAAGGTCTGCTTCAGTTCACAACAGTGCACATTCACAAAATCAGTTATTTGTATGTATTAACTGACTCTACCTTTGTTTTGTGTTTGTAATTTTTAGGTCTCTCTCCTGGAGTACAGGAAACGCCAACGGGAGGCACGGCGAAGTGGCTCGAAGGGAGAGTGCAGCTCTCCGGTTTCCGTGGCACCACCAGTGGACATGTTCCCTGTTGCTGTGGAAATGGGCCTTGACCCGCCCACTTCTGCAGCAACACCAAGGACCCCTCAGCCTGGTGAAGAGTCAGATGCCCCACCTCAGGGAGAGAGAGAGGGAGAGGGCCAGTGGTACGACCATACAATGTCTTTCACAAAAATGCTCTTGCGTCAACCACAAACTTGACACAAATTTCACAGATTTGATTTGGGAGTTAGAAAACGTTAGAATCATATATTCCTATGGAGACATCACTAATGACATCTAAGCCCCGATTAGTTAAAAGCACCATCAGTTGCTTGATTTAAAATAGACATTTCAGGATATTTAATAATGCGTTTAGTTTTTTTTATTAACAGGACATCTTCAACCTCAGTAGAGCAGGCGAGGGAGCGGAGCTATCACAGGGCCCTGCTGTTAAGTGACCACCGCAAGGACACAGGTAAAACAAACTTCAGTGTTAAAATATGTGTTTCTGTGCTCATAGAATACCTACAATTTTGATACTGTGATTTTTGGGCCTGCAGAATCATAGTAATTTCTAAAATGTAACAATCAAAAAAATTGGTGCAATGCATTTAAAGAGAAATCTTGACATTCAAAAGGTGTGGAAACGTGGATTTAACCAAAGAACACCTGTTTGACCTGTTGTTTTTAGACAGTGGAGAGGCAGAAGGGGATGTCCGAACGAAGGACTGTCTTTCACCCAAGAGCTGCAAGAGCCCCTCAGCACATGCAGTAAGAGATGCTTATTTCTGAAGTATTCTTGCATAGCTGCATTCAGTGTTATGACCAGTGAGTTGATCATCCACATTCTTTATGTACAGCCCTGTTCTCCAGCACCCCAGACTGTGTCTCGCCCATCCAAGGACGAGGACAGTGAAGCACAGCCTCGCGGTTCTTCTCAACCGCAGGCGCTGCCCGTCCAGCAGTCCAGCACCAAGACTTCCAGTTCTAAACCAGCCGTTCTGACGCCCAGCAAGCTTCACTGTGGTGCCTCCCAGAGTCACTTTGCCGGATCTTCACTCATGCACTCTCCCAAAGCGCAACCCCAAGGTTCACCTTACCGTGGCCAGCGAGCCTTCCTTACAGCTCAGTCACAGAACCAGCCTCAGACCCAGGCCACATCTGGCCCAGCCTCTTTTCCTCAGTATAACCCTCAAAACGCTCCACCTCCACCACCCCCTCCTCCCCCAGCACCTCCTACCTCCGCAACCTACTTCCCTACTCAGCCAGCCGCAGCTGCTCCGCCTTTTCCTGCGTTCAAGCCGACCGTGGCCTCACCCTTTGCTCCCAGCTCTCAATCTCTCCTGCAATCCCATCATGCCTTGCATTACCAAAGCAATGCAGCCCCTCCTCCCCCACCACCTCCTCCCCCTCCCCACCCGCAGTCTAGCCCTGCCTTGCTGCATGTCAATCTGCAACCTYCTCCACTGCAGCAGCATCAGCTGCTGCTAAGCTCGGCCCCGCCCCCACCACCGCCTCCACCACCTCAGGGTCCGAGTTCCCAGCAACCCCAGCCTACTAGTGGCACACTGCTGTCAATCAAACAAACACACCCATCAACCCTCCCACCTCCTCCCCCGGCACCCTCCAGTAATGCACCGCACCCGTTCCAGAACATTGGTGGCTTTCAGACCACTCTACTTCACCAGTCAGCCCCTACCAACCCCTCTGTAACCCCCTCCACCTATCAACAAACTGTGTTACCCCCTCCCCCTCCTCCACCACCCCAGCAAACTCCACCCACACAGACACAGGGTAATCCGAATGTCCCCCAGATTGCTGGAGGCAACCGAGGATCTGCCCCTTCGTCCACCCCCTTTCACAGTACCGGCTACTTGGGCACAGGATGGCACTGACCACACCTTCTTAAACCCCGCCCCCAGACGAACTTACCCAGAAATGGGGCGGGCCCACCGTGTAATATAGGCAGCACAGCATCACTGTAAATATTTTCTATGTACCTTTTCACAAGGGTAACAGAAGACGGTTGGGAAAGATAAATGAGAAATGAACTGTTCAACTAGACTGTGTATAAGATGATGGTTAATGAACCCTGGTGCTCATCACTTACCCAGATTACCCCAAATTTCCCTCCTCAACCTTGTACTGTCATCCTGTCCTTTCCAGATGTCTGTTTTTTTACTTTAAATGTTTTTATTCGTTTTAATCCCCCCTTTCCAGTCTCTTCCTGTTAGATCCCTCTTATGCAGTGCAGGGCGATGGGACATTCCAGTCTTATCCTTACCTTTCCCTTCTTTCCTGTTTTGTCACTGTTTTTTCATTCATCAGTTATTTGTTTTATCTAGTGGGTCATTATATAGCAAAAACATTTTGTATAGAGAAAAAATACAGAATTATTATTTTTTTTATTCCTCCATGTAACAAAAATATCTGTGTACCGCTGCAGAAATTCAGAGAAGACCTTTCCGACAGGCCGCTTCACTGCCCCGGGAGACTGCACTTGCGTGAATGAGCACGACTGTGTGCACGGATGTCTGTTTTTAAGCGGAAAGGCGTGTGTATGCTTGCGTGCCGTCTGTGTCTGCGCATATTTGAATCATTCTAGAGGCGGAAGGTGCAGACAGATGCGTGCTGTTCTCTGAGGCAGCTTTAAAGAGAGAGAGAGGTCCTTCTGTAGGGGGCAAGCGGTTTATTTTTGAATATCAATGGTTATTTGTAGAAAGTGTAATTTAATGTATAGGTGGTTCCTCCAGCTTTCTCCAGAAACAGTTGTACATATTGGCTTCTTTTCTTTTCTATGCTTGTATAATTGCTCCCATCCTCATTTTGGAATATGGTTGTAAATACAAGCGCTCTTGCAAAAAAGCTGAATGTTTCTGTGACCGTAGCACTATTTTTATTTCCTCCTC
>JAZGTJ010013505.1:0-14909 GCA_036877575.1 Botia almorhae
CCTCTGATGCATGCACTCCACGCGGGCCATAAAACGAAAATCATTCTTTTACAGTAAAGATGATGTTACCTTTCCTCCACACACAATATTGCCGCCCTGCTGCTTTGCTTGTTCAATAGCTGCCAGATATTGATCAACAGCCTGTCTGGTGTGCAGAGGCCCATAGAGAGTGTTTGCTGTTACCAAACACACAAAAATTAATGCACAGCCTCATTTATCACAGTAAGGCATCATACTGCCTGATGAACTTACGGTCCCAAGGGTCACCAATACGGATCTGCCTGTAGGCCTTAGAAATCCTCTCCACAACCTCGTCATGAAGACTTTCATGCAGCATCTAATTCAGAAGAATGGAACAGATGAACAGATGTGTGGTGTCTGGTTAAATGTTAGTATGCACTGCACTAACCAGTCTTCTGGTAGTAGTGCAGCGCTGACCAGCTGTTCCCACAGAAGCAAAGACAGCAGACGGCACAACCAGATTGAGATCAGCATCCTCAAAGACTGTGAGGAACACATAAGCCTAAAATAAGCCTAAATCCTTACAGACACCAATCTCAATCATACAGACAACAAATACAAGTCAAACTTAGACTGAAGAATCAAATATCACTAACCTATGATGGCGTTGTTTCCACCCAACTCTAGCAGCTGACGACCTGAACAATATCATTTCATAACATTAGAGATCTGGACAACAGAAGTACCTGCTGAAGTTATAAAACAATGCTGTTTGTTTCTAAACACTGTATAAATCTTAACTCACTGTATATATCTTAAGCAACAGTGACTGATGAATTTGCACAAATCTACAAATTTTGGAAAATTATCGAACTGAGATAAAAAGTGCTACTTCTTACAAATTTTGATGAAATTAGAAAAAAGTGATAAAGGTGCTGGTTGGCTGAAGTTTTTAAAATATTTCACAATAAAGGTTTATAATTATCTATACACAGGTATGTACATTTGCCTACAAGGGGGTGTCTGATGATCATGATGCCTTGTAACGTCTCGTCAAAGTACAGTGAAACAATGAAAATTGTACCATATAAAAGTTTATAAATTTATCTTCACTTTGAGACTAAAGATTATTACCTAACTGTAATTTATTGGTCTTATTGCAGAGTACATTTGTCTTGGCCAGATCTGTGCATCAGTTACATTTGATGGCTTGTGAAAGTGCCATTGCCTAACATTTCCAAGGAAGAGTCGCATTATATTTTCCCTCAGAAACCAAGATGCCTCGAAACCATGTAAATACACCCGCAATTCAGTCAGTTTTTAATGAAAAAAGCATGAAAATGTTACATAAAGAAAAGCAATAAATGAGTGGAAAGTTATGTTATTGGTATCAATAAAAATATACATTTATAATAATTGGTGTGGCACCACTCATTGCTATATTATATTCTGCAGAAAAGTTATGAAGCATAATCGCACACCCACCCCTTGTAGACCAGTGTTATAGTTGTGCGATCTGTTGTCAATGAGAGATCATGAGTTTAACTTACCAAACCGCTCCTGCACCATCATAGCCACCTGTTTACCAACATGAGTGCTGCCTGTAAAAGACAGCAGCCCCACCCGCTCATCCCGAGCCATGGCTGTGCTGTGCACACAAAGCCACACAAACATATTATTTTGCTTCAGAAGGCATTTATTATATATATTTATATATTTATTATATTCGTATGGATTATTTTAATGATGGATGGATGCACTTTTCGGAGCTTCAAAAAAATGAGAAAAATTAACTGCCACATTAAAGCTGGGAGGAACCAGGATACATTTAATATAACTCAGATTGTGTTCGGCTGAAAGAAAGTCATATACACTTAGGATGCCTTGAGGGTCAGTAATGTATGGGCAAATATAATTTTGGGGTGGACTTAACCTTTAAGTGCCAACGATGCTAAGTGTTTGGTGGGAGGGGCTGCACATGCACCCACACTACAAACTCACAGCAAACATTAACTGATCTAGACAACTGTCTAAAAAACAATTGTTTTAGAATTTTGTACACGATTTTAGTACACAGGGCAAACTGTGACATCCGCTTTGACCTGCTTACACAATTTCTCTAACAACTAACACGTCTACAGTGGACACAAGCAATGAACTAACTATAATCAAAGATGCTTTCCACACTGGATGCGGAACAATTGTTGCATCGCTCGCATATGGTGTAGGCACAGTGTAACGATGTGGGCGAATCAGCCTGAAGGACTGCAGTGGGACATGGGTTTGACAATTGGATCTTGGCCAAGCCGATCACAGTCTGGCTTGTGGTGTTCTGTTCTTGCTTCAGGCAACAGCTTGCTTCACCCCTCATTTACACTGCACAGGTCTGCGGGACATTACGGCTCCGACAAGGTTTTGTTCTGCCAACTCACACCAGGATAATTTCAGAGGAGAAGCAACTGGATTCGCTAGACCACTCCACTTGATGGTCAGATGGTTCTTGGTGTTTTTTGTTCTACTGTAGGAAAGTTAGCTAAATGGTTATGTTTTGGTGGTCGTGTCGGAGCCGTAATGTGCCGCAGACCTGTGCAGTATAAGTAAGGGGTTACTGATTTGGCCATTGTGTATATGACCACGACATTAGTTTTACTTACCTACCCACTCATACAGTTCCTTCACTTAAACAAGCCCCACCCATCGATTAACATAGAATTTGCAAGTTTACTTTTAAAATGAAAATGTCAAATAAAAAAAGAACATAAAATGAAAACTGAACTTTACATTTTAATCTGGTTTCTGTCACTATTATTGAGTTAGCATTAATGGAAAGGTTTATAAAATTTGCATTTGCAATTTCTCTCCCACATTTGCCTTTTCATTTTAATATTGGCAGTCTTGCCTTGACATTGTAGTGAAATGGCAAATTAGAAGTTGCATTTTATATTTCAATTTGAGAGGGAGGATGGATTGTCAGCATAAAATTTAAAACGAAAACTTTCATTTGACAATTTTGGCACATTTTACTTACAGCTTTCTATTATGAAATGGTTAATTTTGTTTAAAACTTCATTTTCTTAATTGAATTAAATTTGGAAGAAAATTCCTTTCATATGTAGAGGGTTGCACAGCCACATACCCAATGTCTGCGCCTCCACAGGTCATAGCACAGATGGCACCAGGCAGGTTATTCTGCTCCAACACCTCAGCAACAATTCTACACAACAAACACCAGTCAATATAAAACACCTGCAGATATGAGCACATACAAACAAGACATGAACTTGAAACGGTTGAAAACGGACATGAAACAAACACAGTTGGCTGAATCTCATAAAACCTGTGCATGTCATACCTCACCCCAAATTAAAAATGATATGCATTGTAAAAATTAATTAGGCATATATTTTGCAGGTCTTTTGCCACTTTGTTTTCATCTTTTTAAAGACATGAAGAAAACTAATCCTCAAAGTGATAGTTAAAGGGGTCATGACATGGGTATTTTTTATAGTTGATTTTGTTTTCTGGGGTGCAATTATAATATTACTAAGTTTTCTTGGCCAAAACACATTCACAATTAAGTAAAATATGACCTTTGTCCACCCTGTTTGTAGTCCTGTGATTAAAACAGTCAGATTTGAGTGTTCCCCTTTAAGACTGTGGGCAGGGCCATCGATGTGACGAAATGTAAAAGTAGGTGTTGTTATCTTGTTCTGGGGCAGGTTATATAAAAATGATGACCTGCCCCAAGCTATGAAACTTCCAGGGTGTATAAATGATACCAACCTCTTATGTCAAAAGATCAGGGCAAATTTGATTCCTTATGTCATGACCCCTTTAAAATATAATCCATTTACACATCAGAATACAGTGCTTTACTGGGGCATGATTTGGAGAAAAAAAATCTAATTGCGATTTTTCTGATCAAAATTGCGATTTGTGATTAAAATTTGATTTACTATTACTTAAAGAGCTACAGGTTTGTTGTGGTGGTTTTAACAGCATCAAAGAAAGACCAAGTATAATCACAAACTATTCAAACACTGTGCTACTGTTTATTTAAAACCACGTAAACATTGTGGCATTTTTTTTAAAGTTGTCATGACGCAAACATCCATCATTACAAATTACAAAAATAACTACAGTATCTTAAATAAATTAAAAAATATACATCACTGTTCTGCAGACACACTTTGTTGCGGAGTTAAACTGATGCACCTGCTCACACTCATCTTTTCCAGATGGCGCTTTTTGCTTATTCAATCAGCACATGCTGTGTTAAAATAATCCCTACTGGTTAAACTCTGCATCAAACAGAAAATGCACAAGGAATGCTAAATGCTAATAAGGGGGAAATGTACTTGGTTACAGCAACACTCGTGAGAGGAGTTGTAGGAGCTCCTTTCCTGTTAAGAACAAAAACATCAGTCACACTATATGCCTCGTACTGTAAACATGACTAACAATGAGAAAAGCAAGTTCTCACCACAGACAGACGTTGCCACAGATCAGAGCAATTGCATTATTCCAGCCGTAAACCGCCACAGGAAAATTAAAGGCTGTGATGATTCCCACTAAACCCACAGGATTCCACTGCTCAATGAGTGCATGGCCAGGCCCTGAAATCAATCAAACTGCGCTCAGTCGCATTCGAGAACTGCGCTCAGTCGCATTCGGAGAACTGCGCTCAGTCGCATTCGGAGAACTGCGCTCAGTCGCATTCGGAGAACTGTGCGTGATTAAACACGCGTTTATGTTTAGAACTAACTTTGTTTCTCTGCATGGACTTATGACAGTTGACTAGAAACTGTTTGATGATTGTTTTGACTGAACTGTCCAGTAACTCACTTTCAGAGGGTAAAATGGGTCCACCGATCATACGGGACAGTCCTACAGCATAGTCACACACATCCACATACTCCTGCACCTCACCAACCCCCTCCACATAGATCTTTCCCATCTCCAGCGACACCTGCACACAGCATATGTTAGATCACTGAAGTATCATTCTGTCATTTTAATTCATACTGTAATAACCCTACCAAGCTGCCAAGCGCTTTGATTTTTCGTCTCAAAGCATCACCGATCTGTCGAACAATTTCACCTCTCTTTGGAGCAGGAACCTAAATGACACACATAGAAAACTGGTTAAACTATGCATGCTGGTTAGATGTTTGACAAAGCTGAACTTTATTCTTGATAATGAGTTTGACTGATATGTTCTGATACTGCTAACATATATATTTGTGTGTGCGTGGGTGTGCGTGCATGCGTGCACACAAACACAAAACTGTTCATATGTTTGGAATCACTTTGAAATAGTGTTTACAGAAATGAAGACTCTTATTCACCGAGGACACATGGAATTGAAAGTATTTTCATTACAGTAAAAGCACTATGATTTACAGATAATAATTTGTACTTCATATATGCTGTATTTATCCATTCCTCCTCATTAGCAGCAGTGCAGAGGTTTCATTAAGCCTTTACCAACACAAGCTGAAGCGACTCTCTTCAGTTAATTGTGTTTGGTATCATATGCACTTACATCGGCCCACACTTTCCAGGCATCAAGTGCTTTCTGTACGGTTTCTTCATATTCTGCCACAGTAGCCTGTTTACAGAGAACATTTCTTCAGGAAAAACACACCTTAGAGAGTGTTTGCATCTCAGTATTTCTTCAGTGTTACCTGCCGCACTCTGGCGATGGGCTCATTGTTGGCGGGACAGTACGAAGTGACCACCTGCACAAGACACAACAGATGATACGCAGTCACTCTGACAATAGCACAAATACACAGAGTTACAGTGTGTCTGATGAACACAACCAGGTCTGCACAGATCAACAAGCTTTAAATGGTTTAGTAGATTGTTTTATTTTATTCATCTTTCAGTTCCAGCACTGAGTGTTTTTGGTTCAGATCATCTGAATGTTTAACTGGTTCAGTTGACCAAAACTAAATTCATGACGAAACTTTAGTGACTTTGACCAACACAGCAGCTTATTCAAACATTGCAGCAACAAAAACTAGATAGTTTAAGTATTGCCACGGCAAGCACATACCTATGTTAACATGTCTTAACATGACGCTAACATGTTTTAACACGATTTAACACGATGTTAGCATGTTTGACAAGGAGGCTAGCATGATGCTAGCAAGACTTGGTATGATGCTATCATAATAAAGATACTAAATACTATGGCTTATCCATGATGTTAGGAGGTTACTAACTAGTGTGATTTAAATGGTTACTAGGATATGGTCAGGAAGTTACCAGGGCAATACCCAAAGCCCACTGACAGCCGGAGTTAAATAAGCCCACCGACAGCCCGAGACCACCAACATGTCCCTACAATGTTATAATGTTGAGATATGGCTTATTTTATTACATGATTGCTAGGATACAGTAAATGGTTGCTAATTATATAGCTAATTCATGTTGGTTGCTCAAGTCAAAGGGGTGGTTGTTAGGGTACTGTAACTAGTTGCTAGGGCGTGATAATGAAGTTGAAATGTCTCCATTTGTTGCTGCTTACTAAGCTTGAGCGACATGAGTCCACCCCGCAGTCTCTACGACATTCTGATGCGGAGCTATAACGTCACAAAATTGAGTCCAAAGTCTAGGAAATTTTAGCCCACTTTTTCGTTCGCCCTAAAAACATTGTACATGTTGTCATAGCACACGTCTCTTCAATAAGCGGGTCGTTTTGACACCTCATTCACGGGTCTAACCACAAAACGTGCGGGACGAGATACGTACGAATGCTTTGCTTCGCAAGCACCACTAACGAATAAACAAACGAATATAAATGCGTATTAAAGAATATAAGTGTGTATGTAAGTGTGTGCACACGGAGAAATGGCGCTTGTCTACTTGTCTGCTATATTTAGCGCGTCTCACCTCTCCCTGTCCACCCCAGCAGCCGTTATAAACTCCGGCGTTGTCCTCACGCAGGCCCAGCTCTTTTAACCAGCTGTACTGCGGCTGACTGATGAGCAGGGTGGACATGTTCGCGGCCGCGGGTCCGACACTCAGCGATAGTTTATTCCTGAGCGTGAAGAGTTGCGCGACTCTCACCGTCAGCACACGTTGCATCGTGAATTGACAAAGAGCTGAAAGCCACGCTCCAGCAGTTCTGCGGTCACGTGATCTAAGATGTTTCTAATTGGTCAGATCGCAACCCACCCCTTTTAGACTCATTCCAGTTGCTTTTAATCATTAACAAATAAAATGGTATCATCTATGCAGAAAGTCATGCAAATAGCAGTTATAATAATGAAAGGATCTGTGCAGAAGTACACAGAACAGTGACACGTGCTGCAGCAAGAACAGTTATATATAATTACAATGTCATACATACACAATTACGTACACATTATTTCATGTGCGTGAAATAACTTGTGGTGAATAAACAACTTGTGGCGTGGCCTGGACTTTGTGAATACACATGCAATAAGGAAAATAGAGCTGGATAGACTAATTAACATCTGAACAATACGGACTGAAACTATTTCTATCGCACATTAATTTAATTTAACCGGATTTAAGCAATCGGGCGACAAGCGTTGTCTTTTTGTTTTGTTGGAGACTGCATTACATTAGAATGTGTAATCGTTTAAATTTATACATTTAAAGTTTTTTGTCTGATATACAAAAGTTAAAACGCTACAACGCAAAAACCATGAACGACTGTGATTGGTTCAAAGTAGCAGCGCTGTGAAAACTAACAGGTTTCACCTGACTCTTGTTGGCCGGCTTTAGTCGCGCTCTGAACAATAATTTACACCTGAATAATGACACTTCATTAAGAAACTTCATTTGACAATTAACTGGGAATAAAGAGTGAAGGATTATAATAGAAGACCGCTTCATTAGTTTAATCAAATCTGTATCCTCTAGATCCCGTCTGTCCAATCAGAACGTACGTCCACGACGCCGCAGAAACTAACGCTCGTCACCTCCGGTGGCAGAGAAATGGCGGCCGATGGAGAGAGGATGGAGGATCTGGAGGATGGAGAGATCGAGTCTGATCACGAGTCTGATCTTCAGGTACTTCAGGTTTTTCAAATACCTTTACATTGACTGACTGTGTGCTGTGATATCTGCGCTGTAAACAGTGATCAGGGATTATAAATGCGCGTGTTTTATAGTGTATTCGTTATCTATACAGTTGGACACATGCATGTCTGCCGCTGTTAGTAGTTTAACAGGCTATAATATGTTTGTAGTTGTGTTAAGACCTCGCAAGCAAAACGATGAAATTAAAATGAAACCTGTCTAGTCAAGTAGGAGTAGTAATATGTTTCTTGCTTTCTCCAGATTTGCAGATATTTGGTGTTGTAAGCACACTTTTATATAGAATAGTGCCACTGCTGTATTTCAACTAGGATTTGTTCGTGTTTGTGTTTACTGTAGTTGTCATCCTTCAAGGACAGGGCTCCGTCTGCGAGCGTTGCATCCGTCACAGGATACCGCAACGCCATAAACACAGACTCCAGCGACAGTAACTCTGACTCTGACGATGACGTTGCTCCTTTGAAACAGAAGCGCCGCAAGTTTTCCAATATTTCGGCTCCTGTCCATGCACCGCGTTTCAGTGACGGTCCCTTCACTCGCAAAGTCAACAACATCTGGGGCTCCGTGGTGCAGGAGCAGAGTCAGGAAGCTGTCGCGGCCGAGCTGGGAATCATGGGAATGGAAGGGGGCGTTAGCATGAGCAGTCGTCAGAGCGAGACCTATAACTATGTCCTGGCCCGCAAGATGATAGAGAAAGAGCGTGAGGAGGAAGAGGAGGGTATGAAGAACATGTTGGATGTGCAGCTGGAGGGATACATGCAGCAGAGAGAAGTCGAGAGAAATGACAGCTGTCTGAAGAGAAAGCGGCCAGCAAAGGAAAGACTGGGTGTGAGAGCTGAAATGGATTTTAAGGGTCGATATGAGCTAACTGAGGATGACACAGAAGAGAGAGTGATCGATGAAATATCATACAGGTGCAATAAGAGCAGAGATGTTAGTTGTGTAGATGTGTCTTGCTAATATTTACATCAGATGATTCAGCTGAAAGTAATTTCTTTGGTGGCTGAGTAAATCAAAGTAATCAAATGAATGAAACAAATATATATAGATATCCTACAAATAAATAGACCAGGTTTCAGGTGATTTGACACCAAGCAGTAGTTGACAAAATGTGTTGATGGTTGTGAATTTGTTGAATTTCAAGAGACAAGCTCTCAGAGGGAGTCCACTGCACATGACAGCACAGTACAGAGAGATCTCATCATTTTTCCCATATAAAACACTGCTGCTAGAAATATTAGCTGATTCTAAACCCTGATGTCATTACTGATCTTTAGCAATAAGCATCTTCCTGTCTGGACAGTTTATTATTATTGCGTAATAACTGATTTTTAATAGTCCTATTTTACTGCATAAGTTCATAATCTAATCAAGTTGTTTCTGTCTGAAGACTTATGGAGCCCAAGAAAGATTTAATCGAGCGAGTGGTGAGAGTGATTGGTGTCGGGAAAGCAATTGAGCTGCTGTCAGAGACGGCAACAATTGAACAGAATGGAGGTCTCTACACTGTGGTATGTTTTTCACAGAGCTACATTTCCAAAATGACATATTTGTATATGAGATGTGTTTGTAATGCAAACATGTTTGTAATGCAGGATGGCAGCAGGAGACGCACACCTGGTGGAGTTTATCTGAACCTACTGAAGAACATGCCCAGTATCTCTGCCAGACATCTTAAGGTTGTGCATTACCGCTCTGTCAAAGAGAAGTTTAAATATACCACACTGATAGCACACAGACTGACAGTCTGCCCCAAAACCCACCCAGTTAGATGTTTTACTTTTACCTGTTTGTTTAAGAACTAAAAAAGGAAACTTGCAGTAATATTGCCAATGGTGCAGTAATCAGTGCAGTGTTCTTGCTTTGCTTCTCGGGAAAACTTTGTTTTCCCGAGAAGGTGGGGAGGTGGGGAGGTGGGGACAAGTTACACACCTTCAAGTCTAAGCACGTCCCAGGTCTTAACCATAAATTCTCGAGTCAAGTCTCGAATTGCCCTACAGACAAATAAAGCAAGTTGAGTCTGAGATGTGGGTGATGGGTTTAAATTCTAAGTAGCTGATGTAAGAATAAGCTTCAAATGTTGCACCCACACACATAATTTAATACCAGATCATCTCTTTACAGAAGTGTATTACTTATATTTTTGTATATTAATATCAACAATTTTTTTATTTCATTACAGTTTATAATAAGTTTAAAATAATATTTAGTACAATAATAATATAAAACAATTTTTTAAAACAAGTCTCCCTCTTTAAGTCAAGTCTGTTGTCATTTTCTGTCAAGTCAAAGATTATAGGAAATGTGATGAAGTACACCTGTCGAACTGAGTTCATGTGGCCACTAAAATCACCAGCTTAAATGCTAAAAATGTCTGAAAAGTGAAGTTAGTTCTTGTAAACACACCTAAGCATCATCAAATAGATGCCACTTGTTCATATATATATTTTTAATTTAATGTAATGTCATTCAGACGTGTTAATTGACATAAGTGTTAAATGTGTTAGGGGTGATTAAATTTAAGCAGTGTAAATTTCATTGATTCTGTAATCTCATTGCAGGATGTTTAATCACTTTAATGACACTTGGATATAAACATGCTTTAGAAATGTTTGTTTGCTTGTTCTCGTCATCTAGGAAATCTTCTATGAGGAGAACCAGAAAGAATACAGCAACAAAAAAGCTGCCAAGAAGCGACGGAAGCGAATCGTAGCAAAGAAGATGAAGCAGGCGATCAGCACTCTTAATCTACAAGAACAGAATGACATATCACGAGAAACATTCGCTAGTGACACTGAAGAGGCCCTGGGGTCCCTAGAGGAGGCCCCTGAGGCCCTGTCTGAGTCTGCGCTGGGCACGGATGACAACTCTGTAGTCTACAGCTCAAATGACCTTGAGGTTTTCTAGTGTACCATGCTTAAGTTCGTCATTTCAACAACATTATTTCTAGTTTTAGGCACTAAAACCACTAGAAAGGACTAAATACATCAACTTTGTTTTGAGTTATAAAAAGCATTGATGGTGATCTTTGGTTTTTGTCTCTCTTTATGTATAGCGTACACTTTAAATGTCTATACTACTGTTTACTCAAAGCAGCTTTAATGTTTGGTGTTTTCTGATAATGCTTGTACAGATTTTCTACAGAGAGTTTGCCTGGTAAAGCATGTTCATAAATTGTAATAAACCTTTGTCTGAATATTTTTCAAGCTTTTGATAAATTATTTGTTGGGATATGTGATTGCAGAATTAAAAAAATATATTTGCTCAGACATCGAAAGAATAAAAGTTGTATTTCGCAATAATTAAAGTTAGGGTTTAATTTAAAACAAAAAGGGCAGTAATATGGTTTATAGCAGTTCAGGGTTTTCATGGACAGTGGTCATCCTTTTTGAGACAACATGCATACACCCAAATGGAAATGGTCAATCATTTTTAAGATGATTGAATATAATACGAAAACAATGCTCGTTCCATACAAAAGGACAGAACATGTCTTTTTTTCTCTAGTTGTCTGAAGGGACATCTCTACCTTATTGAGTGATGTGCATTTGACAACATTTAGACTGTCGGACTGTTTCGGACTGACGACCGCATTTAAGTTGGAGTCTGAATTGCTAGATTCCCACTTTACAAAACACAACACCCAGATGCTGTATTGTTAAACAGGAGAGTTGCTATTGCTTTGTTGCACGACATAACACCTGTTTCACACCGCACGCGTCAGCGGTGCACAAGAATAAAATCACTGTCAAAAATAATCATACATAATTTTGAATTTTGTGTGTAAATTTAATTTACTCGTTTGTAATTTAAAACTATTGTATGTTTAAAACAATTTTTTTTGTCAAAGTTGGATTCCAAAATCTACAGCATTACTGCATTAATTCAATGTCCTTTACTTATGTTTTTAATAGGGCCATTAGTTTTAGTGGTGCATTTGTGGCCTACTGTGGCCTACTGGTTAATAAGTTGGTAATCAGAGGTTGCTAGTTCGATTCCAGTGCTGTTGGGTAGCAACTGAAGTGCCCCTGAGCAAGGCACCCAAACCCGGTTGCTGCCTGTGTGTTCGTTCACACCTCACCAGTGATGGGTTAAATGTGAAGGTTACATTTTGGGTTCTGACAAATGCACACGGACTGTAGATTCCTGTAATGACCACCGGAGGTCATAATTTCCCGACTATTAGGACTAATTATTACCTGGCTGATTTATCCACACCTGTTCACAATTATCCACTATTTTATGACTCATGCTCTACTCCAGTGCGAAGTCTTGTTTTGCCCCGGTGAACAATTCTGAGTATTCGGGTTTCTTTGCTAGCTCTTTGTGTTATTGTCCCTGTTTGGATTTACTTTTGATTCTTACTGCCTGCCCTGTTTACTGCCTGTCTGGATTACTGTTTAAACCCTTGCTGTCTGACCCAATCTCATGCTCTATTTATGGATTACAATTTAGCCTTGCCCTTGCCATTCCTGTTTGCTGGTGTTGACCACTGCCTATTCTTATTGTTTTGCCTTTTGTTAATAAACTGCATATGGATCTGCATTCGTTGTCTCCTGAGTCCATGTTACACTGACGTTGCACACTTGCAGAGAGCCCAAAAGAGGAGTTGTTTAAAGATGTGATTGGGCCAGCCCAATGTCAATTAAGAAAAGAACAAATGGACAGCTGATTAAATATTTATGGGCTGGTCTGTCTGTAAGAACCAGACGCTGAATTTTTTCAGATACAGACAGATACATAACAGCACCACAACACCCCAGTGACGTCAATGAAATGGGCCACTAATATGGGTTTTTTGGGACGATCAGACTAATAGTATGAGATGTATTGGCTCAAAAAGTATGTTGGCCCCCAGAAAAATGCCCTGTCTGCCAGATGGCCAGTCTACCCCCGTTGCCATGATGGAAAGTGGATAGGTTTTTATGCAATCGAAAATCAGGATTGTGATAAATTGGAGCGTATTCACATGGTGATAATGAATAAATCTGTTACTATTTTAATATGTATTTTTAAATAATATACAGTACAATCTGTACTGTACAGGAATACAACTGATCAAATTAATCAAATAATTGAAATAATGAATTAATATAATGAATAAATAATGAATTACATTAACTTACCTGAGGGTGACAGGAGTACAGCTGAGGAGGATGATGACGAAGATGCTCCTGAAAGCTCATGTTGAAGGAATAGTTGTGTGTTACAGTGGAGGCTCCAGCTTCCTCTCCGCCGAGCCACCGGAGGGAGCCGTGACCAGAATACTGAACGGAATGATCAAAATCTCCATTTCCCAGAATGGTCCACGTAAACTGATTACTTCCTGTTTGGTCAAAAAAACCAGACACTTTTCTATTGCTCATTGCGAAGTCTGGTTTGCTCCTGCAACATTCTAAGTATTATTTCTTGTATTTTTCTAGTTGGTGTTTTTCATGTGTATGACTTGGATTGGTTATTGGACTACGATTGTTTGCTGCCTGCCTTTATATCTGGATTTGTTCTACTGTTTATTGGATTGTTTGCTGCCTGTCTCTCGATTATTCTTGTGATTTGTCCATGTCATACCTGTTTGCTGTTGTTGACCTTGCCTGCCTGTTGTGAAATAAATCTACTGCAAAAGGATCCTAATCAGTCTGACGCGTCGTTACAGTATGAGACTACCTAATCCCAAATATTAATTACTAACTAAAATGCTAATTAAATAAGTAATTTACAGTCACTACACTAAACAAACACTATAACAATATTGGTTACCGCTTCCAGATCGCTCTCGACGATTCACTCCACTGAAGTTTAGTTCCGGGTCAGAGAGCTCTCCATCAAAATCTCACTAACCAATAAGAGTAAAGCACAGTTCAGCTCTGCCCACACATGAGGTTTCTGCCATTTACGTTTAGGCATTTAGCATACGTTTTCATCCAAAGCAACTTACAAGGTGAGGAAAACAATGAAGCGATAAATCATAAGGAGGCAGTAACATCAGGGGTACACAATTACAATTTTACCAAGATTACAACATTTCAATGCTTGATAGAGGCGATGCCTGTTGGGAGAGAGAAGAAAAGGTTAGTTCATTTTTTTAATTCATACTTGTGTCAGGTGTTCATGGAAAAGACATGTGTTTAGCTGTTTCAAGATTCAAATTCAAGATTCAAAGTGTTTATTGTCATATGCACAGTGTAGAAACAGGTTTCCCTGTGCAATGAAATTCTGACTTTGCTGTCCACAGTAAATGCCAGGACAGTTATATAGACTAAAGTTGGGAAAATATACAATAAGGGAAAAATATACAATAAGGACATAAAATAATAAATAAACTCTGAATATAGAATAAATGTGCAAATTGAATAAACGTGCAATTGAATAAACGTGCAAATTGAATGTGCAAACTGAAGGGTAAATAGCAGCAATTGACTTAAAGTCATGTGCAAAATGATTATGTAAATAAGATGCATAAAAAGAGATCATAAGATGCGTATAAATGGTGGTTAACAGTCCAGCAGTAGTGAAATCTGTTTATTCAGCTCCTGTTTAAAAGTCTTATGACTGAGGGAAAGAATGAGTCTTGTGGTCCTGCATTTCACACTCCTGTACCTCCGTCCTGAGGGGAGGAGTGTGAACAGTCCATGTTGTGGGTGGGTGAAGTCTTAATGATGGAGGCAGCTCTCCTGTGGGTTCTGCGCTGGTAGATTGTCTGCAGAGAGGACAGTGGAATCCTGGTGATCCTCTCAGCAGTCTTCACCACTCTCTGCAGTTGTCTGCGATTCCTCGCAGTAGTGCTGCCATACCACACTGTGATGCAGTTGGTCAAGATGCTCTCCACAACACAGCTGTAGAAGTTGCTGAGGATCTTGGGAGACATGCCAAAC
>JAZGTJ010013506.1:0-14909 GCA_036877575.1 Botia almorhae
TTGTATTTCTTTCTGTTCTTACTTTTGTTTTAATTTGTTAATAAAACCTTATAATTTTACCGCTGCCTGCATTTGGGTTCTCCTTCTCGCAAACCTGACACACGGGGTCGAGGGTGAAGGGAGGGGAACACATTGTGCATGGACAAGACTGCTGCTGTGCTGTAAAGTCGGGAATATCCATCACTCGATTTCAGCTGTACCCTTGTCATGACCCAAAATATCCCAAAGTGGTTTAAATGTATATTTAGGCATAGCATCAACACAAGGGCTAATGAATGGCGCTAGGCTAAGCACCAGCAGCTGTGACCACTTAATGGATTTGAATGTGTAAAGGTCATTAGCTTAGACATAATGACAGGGTCTTAAATACTAATGAAACAAATATCAAAATTAATAATAAATAGCATATGTCCCTGCGGGGTAAAATCAGCTTAAACCAGCCCAAGTTTAGCTCATCTAAGCTGGTTTAAACTGGTTTAACTGGTATCCAAGCCTGACTGGTTTACAAGTGCCCCTTCTAAAAAAATTATGTTTGTTTTATTTTGTCTAATTATTATAATTTTGTCTAATACTGTGACTGAATTGAAGCTAGCGCTTGTGTATTTTTGTCACCAGTGCAATAAAGTAGAATTAATTTAATTAGGTTGTGTTTGGGATGAGTACCCAAAGGTAACACCTTTTCCTGACAACATGCCCAGTAGTAACAATAAGATCTCAAGGGGGAGGGGGAGGAAGAGAAAGAGAGAGAGATGGAAAAACTACAGAGCAAGATACAAAAATTCCCACAGGTTGTGCACAGTCGCATCATTCCCAACAGGCAAAAATAGGCTGGGCCTCGCTTTCATCTTCTGCTAAACCATAAATCTCAAAGCCTTTCTGTGGCTTAACTGAAGCTACCCTTATGTATCTACTGGTACATTTTTGTTTGTTTAGAATGAATGCAATGAATAGAATTACCTCCAACCATATCAAACCATCAAAGACACCGCGGCTGCCGCGGATATAATCAGCACAGTAGGTTTTTCCCTGCGACTGGCCTCTTATTGTTTGTCCTTGCTGTTTTTAAATGGCAGCCATAAAGTCAGGCCAACAGCAGGTTTGGTTCTTCAGAAGAACCACAGGGGGTGGTTTGCAGTTCACAGCTCACTGGTGGAGCCGCAAGTCCCCCACAGAATGCTCGCATTTAACCAGGCTTCCTGCTGGGGCGGGCTCTCTTAAGACACAAAGCCGTCTCAATCTTCTCCATGCACATACAAGCAGTGGTCTGGAGCAAAGCCTTTATCATTCTAAGCAGATATTGTTGACTATCAACAGCTGATTCCGCAGACAAGGTCCCCTGCATGTCTAGGCTTTACATCTTAAAAGCCTTTTCGATGTCTAGCAGAATCTGAATAGTATTAACATTTCAACAGGCTGGAATAATGGAACAATTTTTGTCTGTAGGAGACGCGGGCAACAATGTGTCAGAATACTTGTTACCAACTTTCCCGAGTAACAGATTGATAGAAGCAAGGTCATCAGAGATCTATCAAAATGGAACCTAAAAACATGAGGAAAAAGATGGAACACTGCAAATACGTAAATGGGTAGCTGATGCACGTGGATGTTCGTAGAATTAAAAGTTAAAGAATTTTAGTTAATATTTAAATGTATAGGTAAAAGAATCAATTTCAGTTATAATTTAACTTTTGAGCACAAAAATAATAAATGAATAGTATATAAATAAAATAGTAATTAATGCTTCACATAATTTTTGTCAACTCTTTAATTTCAGTAGTTAATTTTAAAGTAACATCCTGTGGTGTGACAAATGAAGCTTCGAAAAAGACTTTTATTTAGTTCCTCATATGATATAAGGCAATAAAAGTCTGTGAATGATAACCATATAAGAATAATCAAAATGATTTTTAATAAAGTTTTAGATGGCATACAGTGTGTCACACCATAGTATGCCTGCTTCCCAAGTATTTCATATCAAAAACCTAAATCTGTGGTAGTCTTTAAATGGTTTTATGTAATGTGTTAGTATGGATTACAAGTGCTTAAAGCAAAATGGCATGGTGCAATCACATGACCTTATCGGTTTATATTGCCTTAACATGGGTGTTTGATTTAGGGTTCTGCAGATCAATAGGCAGGTCTAAATATAGCTGTGAAATAATGAAATTGAAGAAATATTAGATAGCTTTTGACCACGACAGATAACAGATAGCTTCCTGTTGAGGTTGAGTATGAAACCCCACAGTCTCAGGCTGCTAGCAGCTCATATACCTATAAAACTACTACTCTACTGTACTGTATAATGTAAGATAAATGTCATGGAGCTCTGTACATCTACAGCCCAACAGTGGCCTCAGAAGTATGTAGACACTTAAGATGTGCTTTATAATGCATGAATATCATTACATTAGAAACCGGTTGTTAATGTTTTTTGACACTTTATTGTTGTAAAACTTAGTGGAACATGGCCATAGTTAACACACTTGTGCTTAATCTGTTAGGGGACCTTTGTGTATTTTTAAGTGAAACTGACATACTGACTAACTGTCATACAATGATTAAAAATCCACTTGGTTTGGGCATTTTGTTATTAAATGCAATGTGTCTAAAGTGGTCTTCTGTGGCCAACTACTTTTGGCGGCCATTGAACTATAGATAAGTAAGATCAATAAATAAATTGAAAGCATCCATGCACACACATGCCAATATGCATCCACACATACATTTGCATGGATTCTAACACACACTCAAAGAAACTCTCTAAACATGCAATTCAGTCCCATCAGATAAATGCCCCATTAGCTGAATCCAGAAAGCAAGCCACACACACATACACACACACAGTTTAACAGCATTCCACATAACTTTACTTTTCCAAATGTCCATTTATTGGCTTTGATAAATGAAATAAGAATAAATAAAGATGGGGAAACAGATCAACGTGGCTTCTTTTTGTCTGTTGTTTCTCTGCCTCTTTTATCTGCTGCATAATAGTTAATGAGATGCAGATGACGGGCACTTGAGGAGCACACTGGAGTGAGAGAGAGAGAAAGAGAGAGAGATGGCATAATGATGGTAGAGAGGATGGAGGACAGAAAATAAGGAATGCGGGCGGGAGGCGAGGAGATTTAGAAAGAGAGAGGAAGGGGGTGGGTGTGTTTACCTGGCCCCTGATCTCTATTTCAGGGGCCTTTCAGAAGCAAATCAAGCCGTCCACAATTGTTTGACCTTTTGAAGTGGGCTGTGTGTGCGTGTTGGGGCTCTTCACTCAAAGCGTAGACAAACCCTCTAAACAAACATCCATAGTAAGAGCCCCCTGTCTTAACTACGGAAAACCTGTTCAACTACTTAAAAGTCCTCTTCACTGAGAATTACAGATGTCCTGTCTTCAAAGCTTGTCATTTAGAATGCAGGTTTTATGTGTGTGTGTGTGTGTGTAAATGATTGGGTGCAGGCTTGTGTGTATGTAATTGTTGTTGCCCTTTACATGTACGTAAAAAACAGCGCAAATAGAGGGACACAGGAATATATGAATGCACATTTACTTATACACACACACAAACTATCCCCATTCCAATGCAGTGAGACATTAGTATGGATGAGAGGAAAGAGCCATGTGCAACCCTGACTACACTGAATACCAGAGTGCACTCCCTCTCTCTTTCTCTCCCCCTCTTTCTCTCTTTTTCAGTTTAAGTCTTTTATCTGCCCTTCTAGAGTTACAGAGAAATTAGCAAATGCTCATATCTTACTAAATATGTGAGCATTTGCGTGTATCAGGACCTTTCCTCTGACGAGACATGCAGGCCTCTGTGAGCAAGGTGATTGACGGATTACCATGCCAATGCTATAATGCCCACCTAATGCGTTCACAGTCGTTTACTAAATCAGTCTGACTAGGTCAACAGGACAGACTAGTAACATAACTTAGATATCATGGTCATGTTCAAAATTTAAATAAATGTGAAAAAATTTAAACTGATGATCTGAAGTGAGTCGGTTTTGACACTCAGCTCAGTTAAATTAAAGTTGCACTCCTGTGTCTGTGACCTTCATTACACGTTTGATGCTTACTGACGATTTGATGATGAATGGTACAAAAAGGTAACTACAAACTGGAATAGTTACTGTATTGTAGAAATTATTTTTGAAACAATGCAAAATACTTAAGATACAACTTTGGAAATTCTGTGTAACTTGTAACACAAAAATATTCTAATTTATTATAATTCTTCTATAATTCTTTTTAAATATTCTAATAAATAAACTATAGTATTAATTGCTTATTTACAGTATAAGCTAAACAGTGTTCCACAAGATTTTACATTGGAAACAATGAAAATATTGAATGGACTATAAATTTATATTTGATTTAAAAAAAAACGACATAAACAGAGGCCTTCACAAAGGTATGTGTGTGTGTCTCTCACTGTGTGGGGGGTGGTGGAGGGAACAAAATGCAATTAATTGTCTTCTGCCTCTCACATCTCATTTGGGCTCTGATGCTCCAAAAGTCCATTAAAGAAACAAGAGAATAATTAAACTAAAGCACAAGTCACTCTGATAGGAACAGATCCATCCTGTCATACACTCTTTCAATAAAGTAATGGCTCCTGTTCTTCGTTACCCAGTAAAGCAGCATACATTGTAGACATGCTCGCTTTCCCCTCAGGGACCCACCTTAAACAACTGCCCATATTGTACCAGTGACTAGTAATCATGACACAGAAGCACCAGCCCAGCGATTAATTAAGGAACACACAGTCTTACCATTCTTACATGCTTAGTACATGAGAAAGCAAATGAAGAAAAGAATAAAACGAGAAGACAAAGGAAAGCAAAGAACGGATTTATTGGTACAACTGAGAGGGAAGGCGGTGTCACAGAGTGATGGCTACAGAAAGAAGAGAGAGCTAGAAGCCGTTGGGGGTGGGGACTGAGGTAGAGGAGAAACGAAAGGAGTGAAAATGGAGGGAATGCAGATTTATGGAGTGATATTTTTCTCCCGGGTGGTAGAAGTGTCAGCTCGGTGCGGTCTCACCTCAGAGAAGCAAGCACAGCTCAACCAATCAGAAGGGTTTGGCTCTCAGTGGCTGTAGTCCTCTGCTGGCATTATAACCTCAGTTTGACCTTTAATTCCTTCTTGAGTTCCATCAACCTTGCATCACTGAACACTGAGGTAAATCTCAGAAACATTTTGACACCATTAAGCTTCCATCTGTGCTTTAATAGTTGATGACTACAATTTTGAATCAATGAATCAATCTCTGTGGGGCAATGAAAGGACATTCTTAAGAACGGACATTTGTCACTCATGCGGCGATGTGTGTCGGTTGTTCAGAACGTCCTGTGATCGTTCCACAGGGATTGAGATGACGAGATTCCTATGAAAAATGAATGCATGGAAACATGAAATTTTAATCAATAAAAACCTTCAAACATGGTCATTCAAAGCTTTTGGAAAAGGAAAACATTTGACAGGAAACAAATGATCGTTTTCCTTACACACTTTTCACTTGGTTTCTTGGGATTCTACCAACGAATGAATTCATTTATGGGGTTTAAGTTTCAACCTAATCAGGAAAAATTGGATAATTAAGACAAACCATTGTGGTTCCTCCCTTGTTTCACTGGAACAACCCCCTAACTTGTTTACTTGACTTGAGGTAATTAATATCACACAAGTGGGAATCAAAGGCAATTGGGTACAGGGCCCGCCCACAGAATTATCGTGAGCATGCAATCAGTCTCAAATGATTGGCTGCAGTATGAGTGACAGCTCATTCAGCCAAGCATATGTTCTGTGCTCACCCCAACTGAAGGCCATATATTAAATGATTTGACACAAAGCGGAAGCAGTTGGTAACTAATTACATTTCAAACTGAATTAGAAATAATTGCATCAAATAGACATGCTGACGGTCTAACAACCAGAGATTTTTTTTCCAAATCACCTGTTAAAATGGAAGCACAATAAAGCCTATGTAGACACGCAGTGGTGACCAGGGCTTTTTTAACAAGCTGTGGGCAGTGTGATACTGAACAAAGAACAGATCTCTCCTAACTCATGCATGGACACAATATGCACACTTACATACACACATACTCTGTGTGCTGCTAATGGCAGGAGGCTTTAAAGGTTGATGAGGTCAAAGGTCACTTGTGGCCATTTCCTGTCAATTAAGTACTGGGAGCCAGTCATCAATCAGAGAGGCTTTGTGAAGCTCAATCATGCACACACATACATGCACAATATTTGACAAAGACACACACACTTGCTTAAAACCTCACTAAGGGGCTTATTTAACAGGAAAATATTTAGTTGATTTTCGTCCTGAAATTTTAACAGGTTATTATTACAATCAGGCACAAGCAATTACATTTTGAAAAAGCTAATAAAAGACACTCATGTCTTAAAGTTCAAGTACTTTAATACTGGAAACAAATTACACACAAGCAAATCTCTGTTGACATTCCTTGTCTTCAGCTCTCTCACAGGGCCCAGTGGGAAAACTATGCCATGTCACAGATCATGTTTATACAGCTCAACGTGTTAGCATATCCACTTCAGAGTGTCCTAAGGGTCAAGCCTGATACCTGCATCCACAATCAACACATTCAGTAGTCCAACTCCCAGACAACATCACGGAGACCTTCAAACACAGGCTATATCTATCTCTCACCAACTAGCCTCCGCTAAACAGACACTAGAGTGAGAACCGGGGGCTTCTGAAGACTGATGGATGGATGAAGAGATGGATAGTCGGATGGATGGCCACCCAGAGTTGTCAATATCCATGGGATGCACATGGGAGGGGGGAAAGAAGCTGTTTACGTTCGCTCTAAGGCTCTGTCAGTCTTAATCAATCAATCACAAAGCAGGCAATAAATCACCATTCTCTTTTAAAGCACCAGTGTTGGAGCGATTCTCAGAGTCTGTTACTATACACAGCAATGTCATAGGTTCACGTGCTAGATTGTGAAAGACAGAGAGCTCCAGATGGAGAATGAAAGAAGCGATAAGCATGGAGGAATGGGTGAAGGTGATTTTGACAATTTGTGTTAAGTCTGGTGGAAAAATCACCAATGAAATCATTGTGGTATTAGATGTTTCCCTGGACAGCAATGGGATTAAATGGAGAGAAAAAAATTGAGTTTTAGAAGTTTCCAACAATATATTAGACTGTGCACAAATTGCTTAATATTTAAAGTCTGCATTAACTAGTCTGCACTAATTAAAAAAATTAAATGACAAACTTACCTGAGCTATTTTATCCAAAAAAAAATTGCTCTGTGCTTAATTTTATATTCTCTTATACTATATGTCAACCATTCTCTCATTTGTTCATATTTTATTTGTCCCAAGAAATTATAGGAGAAACATACAAGACAGTTAATACTTCATAAATAAGAACTTTTCTGAGCTATGAAAGAGAAACCACTGTGCAATGACAAGGCCACAAATATGTAGTACATTTCTAAAATCTGGGTTAGTGTAAAGGTGTTTAGCAAAAGGTTGGTGGTGCTTCACTTGCTCTTCAAGAACCATAGAGGAACTCTTGTTATCTCTAGGGCAGTGACTGTAACCTAGATATGTGGACAGGTTGAGCTCAGATATTACCCTAAAGACCTCCACACAGAATACGGTTATCACCTTGTGAATGTGTATGTTTTTGTGTGTGTATGAAACAGAGATGGTCATGGCTAGGGAAAACTTAGCATTTCACATTTGTCACTGTCAACTGTGCTTGCCTCTTCAATACAGGCGCTTCTTTTGTTCACCTGTTTCCTTTACACACCTTTCCGATGTCTGTTTATAGAAAAAATAAAAACACCCATACCTTTAAGAAAAACAATACCTAAGACCTGCTTGTCCAGTCTCAAAGGCACGCACATGCCCACAAGCTACTTCCTGAGGAAAAAATTAAAAAGACTCGTAATTCTTGATCACACAAATGATTAAATTTTTGTGAGGGTGTATCTATTATGATTTTGTTGTTTTGTTCTAGGTGCATTTTGTAAGTGGGGATGTACAGTCATTATGACTCATCTGCCAACAAAACAGGGTCATAGAATCATACAATACAACCTTTGTAGGTAATTTATACTGACCCAAACCATGTATATTCTTATATGCAAAAGAGAAACACATGCATAAACCCATGTGCCTCTGTATGTCTTTGCCAACGGCATCTTTTTTAATTGCCTTCTAAGAGTGGAGGTTTTCCCTCCCCCGACTATCTCCTTATGAATCTCTCCCAGATAAACCATCGCTCACTCCTCTTCAAATTTAAAAAAAAAATGTGACTATGTAAACATAAGGACCCAAACCTCTATGAAACAGTAAGAATACAGAAACTTCTGTCTATGCAAGTTTAAATCTGAAGAATTTAACAAAGCACAGTACTGCCACAAGGGGCACAATAGCAGTCATCACTGTAAACTGGGGGGGGGGTTACCAAACCATATATTAGGGATAATATATGACAAATCTGAGCAAACCTCCTTTTGGGGATGTCCTAATATGTAAAAACGCTGTAAAAAATATAGTAAATATAGTTTTTTTTATTGTAAAAATAAAGAAACTTTTCTGTTAGGGTTAGAGTGTGGGTTAGGATTAAGTTATATTTTTTCTAAATAGCTGTGTATAGAAACAAAAGTTTATGTAATGTCCCCATTTAGATTTGGATTTAGATTATGTAAACGTGCGTCCCTACATTTGTGTGTGTGTGTTTCCCTACATTGCTGAGGCTAAATGTGCCCACAAGAACAGTAAAATCTGAAATCACAAGGAAAATGTCCTAGTAAGGATAACTGATAATGTCTTAATGAGAGTACAAAATGTCCTTCCATGATAGAAATACAAACCTGAGTGTGTTTGCACCTACTCATTTCCTGCACCATCTTTACCTCTCAGAAAGGTATTAAGCACTACAGCTACAGTAACAAGCGATATAATTACTCCCAGTGCTCTGTGACTTAGTTCATTTCATAGAAATTATCTCTTATATTTACAGAGCGCAAGAAAGAAATTAGACTTTCAGATCCTGCATTTAAGAGAAATAAAATAGGAAAATTTTCTCTTTAGATGCTATGATAGTGAGGTTTATCAGAGCAGTTAGCATGTGTGATAAAACCCATCATTAAATAATTCAAATGACAACACAAAGCAACGCTCCGTGTATACAAAACCAATGCTGTAATCTTTATTACTGTTATTCTATTATTATCATCATAATATTCATTCAGAGGGGATAATGAAGAAGCAATCCCTCCCCACCCCCTTTTCTCACGCGTTAAAGATGAAGAGAAAGACAGAGATTTGGCAGGCAGCCATGGTTCAATATACTGTACTTGGTAGCACAGCCGTACGGCAGTCTGTTTAGTTTGGCTTGGGGAAGTGCATCGTAGTATTCCAATTAAAAACAACTTTCCTAAATGTATACACTAACGGGACAGGTGCTTACACACACAAATGTGTTCAAATACACAAACACACATACATATGAACTGCTCTTGTCTTTTTAACACTTGCACAGTTTTTAACACTTGCACACTTGCTAAACTCATGCAATATGGGCATCTCTGTTTACATACACCTGAATAAGCTTATTTACATTTTTATTTATAACACCCTGACTCACCAATCTAGACATCAGCCTCGGGGCACTAAACTAAATCAATTTCACCAAAAGAGCATAGAAAATACATGTGAAGGGTGATACTGTTTGAAAAACTGGTTTAATGGGTTGTTACATTAGCGGGTATGTGCACTACAAAAGAGATTAGCAATGAACCATGAAAAATTCTTAAAAGCACCTTGACTTAGGAAGAGTGGCTAAAAGTTTCGGTATGTGGAATGTCTTCGGGTCTGAATCAGTATGTGACCAAATGTGAGTCAAATTTATTTTCACTTCAGGTGGGGGGATCTGTCATGTTTTATTGATATATGGAGCAGATTTTCTGGCAGACATCGTATCGTGGAGGCAGAAGCCTCTACGGGTGGAATCTGCATGGGGCATTTACATGTGGTTTGTGAGGGGCTGAGCTAGCCTCCAGGTTACCTCGAGGAACAAAAAACATGAGTCAATACGTTACGGTGGAGGCTCCAGCCTCCTCTGCACCACCAGAGGGAGCTTTCCCCGGAATACTGAACGAAGTCCCGAACTACATTTCCCAAAATGCATTCTACATCTGCTAATCACTGTTTCCCGCTGCCTATTTAAACCGGACATTCAATATCACTCTTTGTGAAGTTTTGTTTGCCCTGCATCAATTCTGAGCGTTTTTCCTGTATTCTCTCGCTGATTTTTGTGTATGATCTGGACTGTCTTTGGTTATTGATTGTTCTCTGCCTTCCCTTTGATTGGATTGTTTATCGTTTTGATTCTCGCTGCTTGTCCTTTGGACTGTGTTTCTGTTTTTTGATTGTTTGCTGCCTGTGATTACGATTTGCCTCGCCTGTGTTATCCCTGTTTACTGTTGATTACCCTCGCCTGTTTGACCATTCTAATAAAAACTGCATATGGATCCTAACACCTCTTACTATTCATTACAACACACAGACACACAAATAAGCAACAAAATAAATAAATAATCAAACTGAAATCAAAACAAATCCCCAGTCATACAGGACAAGAAAGGGGTGAGAAAACATACCCCAGGTCTCCACAGAAAGCATGCAGTATACAATTCTTTTCTTTATTTCTGAGGTTTAGACAGGGTCACTGGACAACACTAGCTAGCTTTGATGCTAAGAAAGGAAGAAACAGATCCTTCTTTACAGACAATAAATGAATTCATTAATTAATTTACATTTTGTGTCTGTTCATAAAACAAAGCTATTATATGAATTTGCAAGACATGGACCTTTATATTGCTTGTTTTGTCATTCTGGAGCTTTTAAGCATAAGTCATACAGGCTTGGAACAGCATTAGGGTGTCTAAATTATCATTTACGTGATATCATTGGAATACAAAGTTAAAGTATTGGCATTCGAAATAACTCGCCTCAAAACCCCTTCCTCTCTTTCTATAACAAACTTGCAAAGTATAAACAGCGTATGTACATCACAATGCAACACAGACGCGCCTTTCGTTATGCCTCCCTTTGTGCAGCACTCATTTCCTTCGCGACGGTAGTGATTTGACTGCCTCCCCTGCCGTCATAAAAAGCTTCTCTTCCTCCCCAACTGCTCTGACCTGCAGCCATGATACACTCTTCCCTTCTTCTTTCAGATATTCTCTCTCTTTCTGTTCTTTGTGGCCCGGCATATGAAGCGCAGCGCCGTGCATCTCTCTTTGGGGAAAGGCAAAGTTATTGGATTGTGAAATTACAAAATAATGAGGCAAAAATGAAAGCGCCACACTCTTTGTTTTCTTTCGCATGCACACATCTGATAAGGAGAGAGGCAGACGGCTTGGGGCGGGGAGAGAGAGTAAAAAGTGCCGAAGACAGGGAATGACGAACTGACTAGGGAGATGAAAAGAGGAATGTTTGGATAAAGATCCCATCTCCTCTGTATTCCTAAACATGGCATCACTATAAAGGTACAGAACAGGTTATCACAGAGAAGAATCAATGCTGATGTTTTGTACACAAAGCTACTCGGGTGGAAGTGTGTATGTTTGTCTGTGCATGAGCATTGAGGCATGTTAGATTGCATACCAATACCATTATCCACAAAATGTACACAAACACACACATCAACAATTCAACAGCACAAATATGTTTACTTCACAACACTAGGTTTACACAAACAAAGGTCATCACCAATCTTTGGCAGTGTATTGCTTTGCTGTCTACATAGGCAGTGTCCTAAATGGAGCATTATAATGATATTCTCTACATAAGCAGCAACTTCTTACAGAAAGCCTATAGGAAACTTGTCCCGCACTTTAAGCAGTTTCTTAACATTTGGCTAAGATAACAATGTGAGATTCTAAGCATAAAAATAAACAGAACACAGAAGTTGGGTAAGATGAGTAAAATTTGAAACCATTCAAATCTACTTGCCTGGCACCTTAGATGAAAATTTCCACTGAGCTCATTACAATGCATTGTGGGATTGCCTGCTTTGTGAACATCCAATGCTGCCTCATTATTTGGCCAAAACAAGGTCTTTTAGAAGGCAGCATAAGGTTGCTGCTTTCCTTTTGGAACAGCCTTCACTTAAGAAGTACAACTATGTGACTCAGAATGCTGTCTAGGTAGGCGGCTCACCAGGGTTTGGAAGAGCGTTAACATCTACTCCCACACAAACACACTTATGCATGTATCACCCCACCCACCAATCTGTGCAGTACCAGGAATCTCTCTCTCTCCCCCTGTCCACTTACAGACACACTTGTCTCTCTAACCCAAGCAGGCACTGATTGATAATTTTTGCATGTGCTGCCATTGATCGTCTGCAGAGACGGCTGGCGTGTTACCCAAAGTGTTCTCCTCCATAAACATCGTCTAATCATGCACAGCTACGGCCAAAAGAAAGTAATTACAGCACAAGAACAAAAGGATCGATGGAGAATACAAGCACAGACGCAGGAGATTATTGGGAAATGGATTGGCTCAGATCTAAGCTAAAGGAAACTTAATGAAGAGCAATCATACATTAAAGCAGCTGAGCGTCCGCATTATCTATTGTTTCATCCAGGAAGATGCTAAGGGGAAATTTAAACATAAAAGTGTTTGAGAAATTGTACAGTTGTATTGTTCTATCAACTGTATATTTTTCTTCCTGTTTTTTAATAGAGTTCTACTGGTGCGGCCTCATTTTTGTTTAAATAGCGATAATTCAAAGCTTTTACCTCATATTTGATGGCTACATTATATGTATATCCAGTCTGTCTTGATATACTGTACATTACTGTAAAATCTATTCACAATGATTACAAGTAAATGTAACTGACAATAATCAGAAAATGTAACTGACAATATTCACAACTGACAAATTCATGTTTCGTAAGTTATAGATAGACATACAGAGCTGACAGACATTGTCTGTTTGACATATGACATCACTTAAGGGTGGAAACAGAGAGCCATTGATTCCATGACCCTCTGACAGCTCTCTGATCGACCCTTAACACTATGGCCTGGTGCGTGACCTACTTCCTGCTCCAGCTGTGGCTTTCAGGAAGTGACTAAGTGTCTTTATTAGTTTATATGAGTTTGAGGGTAATCAAAAAATTGTGTCAATTTTATCAGAAGAAATAAACGGACTGCTACCCTGTTAAAAAAAGCCATAGGTTGTTTGCTAGTTGCTAATTTATGTCATAATCACAACTTCCTGTTTAAACTTTACTGACAGCCATGAAGAAAGTCATGTGCCTTGTCTGTTTAAACTCTCTGACTTATTTATTTCTTAATCAGAGGAAATGATCGTCTGTGGGCCCTGTACATTGAATGAGAAATAAGACTCAGGCAAATCTAAATTGGGGATTCATCTGTCAGTCAAGGAGCCTAGAGCCTAGAGGGGCCCTTCAGTCCTGGCCCTGGGCAGAGACTGCTGAGGAACCCTGGGGAACAGACCAGTGCCACCGTGACCAACAACAAGAAAGTAGAAGAGACAAGGAAACTATTAGCCAGCAGACTATTTTTACACATTGCTAGGAGACCTGAACACACTTGGTCACATTTCAACACTAGCAAAATTGTGTACACTGATTGCCTGCAAGGATACACCTAAGCCTTAACAGATGTGGATTGTAACAGGGTGGACTGTAAGCTGCTGTGTTTGAAAATATAGAATGAAGAAAGATGTTCTCCAGGTCAGCGGAGAGATTGAGTGTGGCCCGAACAGCCTGGATTTAATAGTTAGGCTGTTTTCTACTGACGCAGGGGTGACACCTGTGCTTCCAGTAGACCAGTATTGTGTTTGAGGGAAAACCAAGACAGAGAAAAAGCTTGATGTATAACAGCAAATGGAGTGTGACCACAGAGGATGAATGAGCACAACATTGACAGAGAGAGAGTAAGGGAGCTGGTCGCTAAAGCAGGTTTCTCAAAACCCCTCCAGACTCTATCAGGACTCAATTACTGCACCTGCTGGGCTCTCCAAACCACAAGCCACAGAGATGGCCACAACACACCAGAGGCAGATGTCATCCACCAATATGAAGCCCTAACACACTTGGTGTTTTGAGTCCACAAAAAGAAACCAACATAAAATAAGTTCACAAGCTAAACCCGGTTTCATTTGTCAAAATTCAACAGTTAAAGATGAGTTAAAGGTTAGTCTGGATATGATTAGTTTGGCAAATAGCTAGCTAGAAAATAAACCGGCCAAGCAGTTAGCATAACAATGAGGTTCGCTTGGCCAAGGCAGTGAAATTAGTTTGGCTTAGCACTTGCACAGCAATGGACACGGGCGGCTGTGTGCATGGATGATAGGGGATATTTGTCAAATATCTTTAGAAATGCATATGGAATTAAACAGCAAAAGACTGGGTTCAAAGCTAGCATTACCATATTCACCACCGATTAAAATTATCTCTGTCTCTAATACATTTTTGTATCCGCTCACAAAGCCACTGTGATGTCATTAAATGTCACAGATGGGTAAAGAGTTTTCTCTGAAATATCGGCCCTTGGAATAAAATTACTTACTGATGTCAAGAGTTATATTTTCATAGAGCACCATTCCCTCTTACTGTTATAAATGGAGGAATAGGAGAATTAAATATCATTAAATATCAACCTTCTCATTACACCATGCAATTACATTGGGATACGGCTTTGAACGTCTTCACCAGTTGCTTAGCAGTCAAATTATGCCGCAGACAAGCGTGTCGATCAAATAAAAAGAATTAACCCTTTCGCGCGTGAGTTTTCTTTCAGGCGACAGACCCCACAGCGTGAGTTTTTTTTATGCGACCGTTATTTTGGAACGAATCAAGTCCAGTTACTA
>JAZGTJ010013507.1:0-14909 GCA_036877575.1 Botia almorhae
CCGTTGGCGCCTCAAGTCTGGTTCCCGTTGGCGCCTCAAGTCTGGTTCCCGTTGGCGCCTCAAGTCTGGTTCCCGTTGGCGCCTCAAGTCTGGTTCCCGTTGGAGCCTCAAGTCTGGTTCCCGTTGGCGCCTCAAGTCTGGTTCCCGTTGGCGCAACAAGTCTGGTTTCCGCTGGCACCACAAGCTCAAGCCACAAGTCCGTTGGCATCTCAAGCCTGGTTCCCGGTGGCTCTACAAGGCTGGTTCCCGGTGGCGCATACACTATGTATGCCTCCAGTGCCTGCCTTGTCAGCAATGGAACAAGCTGCTGACAGGGCTCCATCCTGGCTAAGCCCTTGAACCATTAAAGTAGTTATAATAGTTTTCAATTGCTTTCCCCTGCTAGAAGAACATCATTTTTGGTTCAGACAGCTGTATCTGATGACATGGCGCAGGAACCTTTGGGGGAATCATTCAAGTTCTCCATTCACAAGCTCTCTAGCAATGTCTCAACAGGCCGAATAGACTGCAAAATGGTCTCACGTAAACCACAGAGCTCCTGTAGATATCTCTGTTGTTCCATCTGCTGTTGTTCATCAAGGGATTTACACATCACCATTCCTTCACCAGACATTGCACACAGATTGATTGGCTTGGCCTGTGGCAGACTGGACTTGAATTTGATGAATTTTTAAAGCAGAAAACCATCTGGAGTTTTCTGCCTTTTGCTGTTGTCTTGAGGGTAGCCATCACACCGCTGTCACCAAATGTAATAAAGCAAGCACCACCAGCTCACATGGGGACATGGCAAATGTCCGAATTTTTTTTTTTTAAATAATGGCTCACTCGACAATAGCACTTCCACGCAAGGTGATATTTATTTACAGTACCAAAAAAAATTGACAAAAAATAGATCCAAGATGGTATGACGACAGTATTGCGCAGGGCCGCTCCGGATACTAAATGGTGCTTTTTGTTTGTTTTGACCAACCTCCAACGGCGTATGGATATCGATGCTACCGGTGTTCGTGTATACAACCGCCAGTTACTCACTAAATGCAGTAAATACACTACAGCCACTCTGCATGATGATCTGCTGGAGAAGCTACGCGATCACGGCCTGCTGCGGGGACCAGGTCTCCAGCCCTTGACATCGCCTGATGCCAATAACCGGGGTGAGAAAGCGGAAGCGCGGCAAGAGGGCGAAGGGGCCGTGCTAGGCTAAAAACAAACGCTAGCCGGCCGGCTCTCCCGTCAATCCTGCTCTCCAATGTCTGCTCCCTGGACAATAAATTGGATTACATCTGACTCCAGAAAACTACGCAGTGTGAGTTCAGAGACTGCTGCATCTTTGTTTTCACAGAGACGTGCAGAAGCAAGTGTTGTATAAACAGATGAGTATCCACAGTAAATTAGTATTTAGAGATTGCGTAAGGCTTCACAATCGCTCTCTTGAATTGACTTGGATAAAAGGAAAAGAATTCCATGGGACCTTTCTATTAACAGTTATCATATATAAACCCAAGTTATTACACACTTATAGACATAGTCAAACATTACGAAAAAAAAACCTCCACATATAAACCATAAACAAATTATACATTTAACACCTCATCTTAACATACATATACACATAGGCACCCCTACTAATTACAGAATGGTTGTGTCAGCCTTTGGTGGCACTACGCCGGACAATTGCTAGCACAGACTAACATGCTTCATAATAAACAATCACACTAATAATAAGGACAGAACGAAGACAATACATTAAACAAATGTGGTGTGTATGTGTGAAATGTCCGGGGTTGTGGATATTGACAGAAGGGGGAAGAAATGTTCAACATATCCACAGTCATGATAACCAGCTGGTATGCTCTTGACATGCACTAGAGGGCAGTCCCCTGACCATTGCCATTCTGTCACTCCAGCCACATCATCCCTAACTGCATTCAGCAATTAACCAGTTAGGATCATTATGTATAAGCCTAATGTCATTTAGTCATTCTTTGCAAAGTCTTGTTAGTGTAACACTGCTATTCTGAGCATTCTGACATTCCCCTGCCTGTGTTCTGATTCCCCTGCCTTGTTGTTTTATGATTTGTTGTTTAGACTGGTTACCCAGTGTTTTTGACTACTGGCCTGTCACCTGAATTACGATTATGGATTACATTCAGTAAAGCTGCATTTGGAACATAACCCCTTTGTACCAGAGCAGTTTGCTACAATACTTACTTTTTTTGTAAAGTGATTTTTTTGTAAAGTATTTTTTTCACTTTCTGTGTTGTCACTTGCGTCTTAGCTGTTTATGAAGAGCCCATATATTCTTGGTAGAAAACCACTTTAGTTTAAAGGAAAACTCCACCACATGTAAAAAATCAGCTGTATTAAATAATAACCTGGGTTTAGCGTTTTAAATCATTAAAGTAATCCAAATGACTCTAGTGGGTTGATATATGTCTTCTGAGGTAAAACGATAAATTTGTGAGAGAAAAAGATCAATGTTTTGAGTGTATTTAGCGATTACATATCTGTATGACTGAGTACACCTAACATGGTGGCACACTGGCCCTGCTACGAAGGGGGCCGCCGCTCCGCCTCCTCCTCACTGCCAGGGGCAGCCTTCACCAGAGTACTAGTTGGGGTTTTTTCTTCGTTACATGCCCAATGTCAATAACTTCAAATCACATTGGTTCTTTCACGTGACACATGACAATCAATGAGATGCAGAGTTAATAAACGGGATTTCTTTAAGAGTGTTGCAACAAATTGCTTAACCGTCACCCAATGTTTTTACTGCATTTCGCGATAAATTCTGTCAAAGCACAGCAACAGAGAAGTGGTTGTTATAGTTAAGAAATCACCCACAGTAAACGGAACATACCTCACTGAGGCGTACAAACACGTGATTTGACAAAACGTTTCTCTCACACATATAGCTTCTATATGTGCATATATTAGCATAGATTATTTACACTGTTACAATGAAAAGAAATAAACAACCATGAAAAGGAAAAAACGGTATTTCATTTAAGCCAAACTGATTTATGTTACTGGCTGAATATACTGTTACAAAAGCGTGCATGGTTTGAACAAATTGAACAAGTATTTTATTTCACTCTCTGAAAATGAGCTTAGTATTCCTCTTTAGTTAACATAAACTAAACGTCTTCTTGCTTCAGAAGACACATTAACCCATGAGAGTCATATGAGTTACTTTTATGATGAATTGTGTGCTTTTTGGAGCTTCAAAACGCGGAACCCTGAACAGTGCCAGTAGCAAGTTGGAAGAGCTTGAGGATGAGTAAATTATGAATGAATTATTATTCTGGGGTGGAGTTTTCCTTTAAGTACACATCTCTAGCTATGTGGCCATGACGGTGTAACACTCTGACTGTAAGTTCTTCTGTGAATTCTTGGGTGTGAGCAGACATACTGTCTAGTTAAGTCTTCCTGTGTTATGTTCTGTTGAAAGAGGATTTCTAAATAAAGGATCTTAATTAGGCACACTATTTTTATCTTTTTTGAGCTACAACAGAGCAATGAAGAGAACTCGACATTTTCTGGTACCTTCACACACATCTTAAATGTATATAAGGTCTTGTAAAAACTGAACTAATCTTGATATGATTCCTCTCAAAGGTTGGTGATGGAGAGCTTTAATCACAGAGTTAACACATATATTGACTCTTGGATGGGACCAAGAGGTATGACCAACATTTTATACCATCCTTTAATATTCTTTCTTACTGCCTTAGTTAAAATGTTGTCATTGCCAAACTTTGGCAGTGACTGGGTCTTTCTCAAAATACACGTATTGTATCAGCCTTATAATCAGTTTGCATTTAGGCTAAGAAACTATATTATGCAGTGGAGGAAATTGTTATTCTAGTTCCCTTTCAGTCAGTCATGTTCGACGTTACGTCAAGTAAAGAAAAAACACGCCAATGAGCATTGGCCCGAGAGGAAAGAGGCAATGAGCATTTGGGCAAAGCACTGCACGCCGGCTCACGCTCACCCGGAAGCGGGCGTAAAAAGTCGGTCAGCGCTCGCTTTCATTCAGATTCTTGCTTCGGAGCCAAATGTGTGTGTGTTACGCATTCGCTCCGCACCTTTGTTGAATTCGCCAGCGCTCTGCGATGTTTTTGACGGCATTTCAGCGGGTTTTTCGTTCCTGTTCGGTGGTTCCCCTGCGTGCCTCGGTGGATCAGCACTCTGAAGAGCAAATTTCTCATAAAGAGCTATTTTCTCTAAAGAGCTCCACGGATGGTGAGCGTCTTTTTAAAGATGTCTTTTCCGTCCGTGCGTTTCTGGATGTGGGCATTTCCTGACTTCATCTGATGGCCATGAGCGTTGTGTCGTATGCCTGGGCAAACAGCATGCTGAGGCAGCGTTCATGGTGGGGTCATGCCCTCGCAATCTCTCGTTGCTGCGGTCACGGCTCTCTCTTGTGATGGGAGGTCGAGCCCCCTCTGTTGCTCCCCACTCTGCTGCCTCGTCTAACCGGCTTAGGACAGCGGTTAGACGAGGGGCCCGTTGTCATTTTTGGTGCTCCGAATAAGGGCATGATGTTGCTCGCTGCATCGGAGAGTGGGCTGCTCTCCTCTGAGCCGGAGGACAACGCTGGACTCCCCCCTTCGGGGCGGGCAGGTCAAGCTGACTCGGAGCTGACGGCCGTGCTTTCCCGGGCAGCCACGGCCATTGGGCTGGAGTGGAATCCTCCACCCAGCCCAGAGCGCTCGCGGTTGGACGATTGGTTCATGGGAGCCGCTTGGGAAGCCCATTTCCCCTTGCACCCAGTGCCTTTCTTCCCGGAGGTGCACACAGAGGTTCTGAAGTCGTGGAAGGCACCTTTTTCTGCCCGAAGCCACTTCTCCTCCGCTCTCACTACCCTCGATGGGGGGGGGTTGCCAAGGGATACGTGGAGATCCCTCAGGTAGAGTGTGCAGTTGTGGTGCACCTGTGCCCGCAAAATGCTGCTACCTGGCGGGACTGACCACGTCTCCCGTCCCCAGCCGGCAGGACCACGGTGGCGCTCGCCGCCAAGGCTTGCCGTGCGGCGGGACAGGCAGCCTCCGCCCTGCACACCATGGCCATCCTGCAGGTCCACCAGGCCAAGGCACTCAAGCAGGTCCGCGAGGGTAGTTCCGAGCCAGGGTTATGCAGGAACTGTGCACGGCGACCGACCTCGACCTCCGGGCGACTAAGGTCATGGGGCAGGCCCTTGGCCGGACGATGTCCACCTTGGTGGTCCAGGAACGCTACCTGTGGCTAAACCTCGCGGAGGTGGCCTCTTCGGCGACACTGTCGAGGGCTTCGCCCAGCAGTTCTCGGCAGTCTAGCACCAGACGGAAGCAATTCGGCGCATCCTCCCGCAGCGGGATTCCACCTCTACGCCGCAGCCTGCCCCCTGTCTGCCCGTCGCCGAGGGCGTCCGCCTGTGGCTGCTGCACCTGCTCCGGTGAGCACCAGGCCGTTGGCCTGTCCCCGTCGAGCCGGCCAGAGGAAGTCGACGCCCGCTCCTCAGTTTTCTTCGTTCCGCCCACATTGTTAAGAGCAGTCTTCTCACCCTCTTGGCCATACTGGATGTTGCCCAACAGTGAAAGACGCGTTGCTTCCTCACTCCTGGGCTCGTCCTTCGCCACGGCGGGTGCGTTTGCAGGGCGTAGCCCCTCCTCATGCACCCCCTGCCCCCCTGGGGCTGATGGCTCTGCCTCCTTTTCGGCTCGAGCCCGGCCCTGGCACTTCTTCGGGCATGTCTCTCGCCCCTCTGGTACCACTTGCATGGAGTCTGGGGGCCTGGTTAGCGCTCCCCAGCCCATCTCGCTGGCTTCTGAGGACGATCTGACTTGGCTACATGATTCAGTTCATCAGGTGCCCCCCCCAGGTTCCGTGGCATTCAGTCCACCTTTGTGGCTGCCTGAGATGCTGCGGTCCTGCGAGCAGGGTTTGCAATCCTCTTGGTGAAGGACGCAATAGCGCCTGTCCCTCCAGCCGAGATGAAGTCTGGGTTTTACAGCCCGTACTTCATCACGCTGAAGAAGAGAGGTGGGCTGCAGCCAATCTTGGCCCTGCGTGTCTCGAATCGGTCCCCGCATAGGCTACCGTTCGAGAAAGAAACCATCAATTGCCTTGAGTTGTTGGCAGTGCTCTTGGCTCTGCGCCGGTTTCTTCCGCTGCTGCAGGGCAGGCACGTGCTAGTCCGGACGGACAGCACAGCGACAGTGGCGTGTATAAACCGCCAAGGTGGAGTACGCTCGTGTCGCATGTCTCAACTCGCCCACCGCCTCCTCTGGAGTCAGCAGCGACTCGGATCGCTTCACACGTCTCATATTCCGGGCGAGCTCAACCATGCAGCCGATGCGCTCTCACAACAGCTGTCAGGCCCAGGAGAATGGCGACTCCATCCCCAGGCAGTCCAGCTGATTGGAGTTGATTCGGGGAAGCACAGGTGGACCTGTTCACTTCCCGCGAGTCCTCCCATTGCCCGCTGTTTTATTCCCTGTCCGAGGCTCCCTCGGGGCAGACGCGTTGGCACACAGCTGGCCCCGGGGCCTGCGCAAATATGCGTTTACCCCAGTGAGCCTCCTTGCACAGACCCTGTGCAAGGTCAGGGAGGACAAGGAGCAGGTCTTGTTGGTTCCGCCATTCTGGCCCACCCGGACCTGGTTCTCGGACCATCTGGAGGGTGAGGGCCCTGCAGGCATTGTTGGTCAGTGAGTCGTGCCTAGAGTTCGGGCCTGTATACTCTCACGTGATCTTGAGAGCCAGGCCCGGCTACGTGCCCAAGGTTCCAACCATGCTTTCAGGTATCAGGTGGTGACCCTGCAAGCGCTGCCCTCAGAGGAGGCAGATCCAGCCCTTACTTGCTGTGCCCCTGCACTTGCCTCCCACCTGGGATAGGGGGACTTAGGCAGTTTGTTCCTTCGCAGTGATTTCCCCAGTGGTGAACCCTACGTTGTGATTCCTCCAGGCACCCATCGGCGAGCACCCTTTGGTGATCCCTCATGTGTATCTTCCACGGTACGGTTCCCCTGTCGGTGAACTCGTGTCTTCCCTTGGCGCCTCACGGCTGCCAGTCTCTGTGGGCAGTGAGCCGTCCCAATAGGTAGGACCTGCACAGAGACTTTACCTTGGGTAGTACTGCCAAGTCAGTCTATACCTTCTTTCCACACATTACCCCCTTCGGTGGGGTGTGGTTTCCGCAATGCCTTTCCTCTGTAACGGGCGTTTTCCCAGTGTTTTTTCGTGGTTATCCCGTGAGAGGAAGGAGACCCGTGCACCGAGGTGCCTTCTCCTGGGGTGGGGATCTCTCCGTGATTGGGCTCCGCACCCAACTGGGTTGCGACATGCTGCCTGCACGGAGCACTGGAAGGTTACGGAGGCAGGGGAACTTTTTTACGAGGCAAGCTTCGCTTGCCTGTACGGACATTCCTAGCCCGTAACGTGGGTCGGCGTTTTCCACAGGAACCCCATACGTCAGTCAGTTGACGTAACGTCGAACGTGACTGACTAAAAGGGAACACATCTCGGCTCCTCAGCAAGAACCTCAGCAAGAACCTCAGCAAATGAAAGCGAGCGCTGACCGGCTTTTTACACCCGCTTCCGCAGCGCTTTGCCCAAATGCTCATTGGCTCTTTCCTCTCGGGCCGATGCTCATTGGTGCGTTTTTTCTTTACGCGAAGGTGATAGGGCTCTCAAGCAAGACCCCATACGTCAGTCAGTTGATGTAACTTCTCCGTTCCCTCCTTCAGGAAACAGGGGTTACATATGTAACCAAGACGTTTTGTCTTATTACATTATTTTATATTTTTGATTCTTTAATTTTTTTATTTTGGTGTTGCATATGTATAAGGATAATTCCGTTCAATCAATTCCAGATACTCGGGTTTAAGAATGGCTTCTACTGGATGACTACATCCCCACTTTTACCTTCACTGTTATGTACCTTCTGATTGTGTGGATGGGACCAAAATACATGAAGAACAGACAGCCATACTCCTGCAGAGCACTGCTAGTTCCATATAACCTTGGACTAACACTTCTGTCGCTGTACATGTTCTGTGAGGTACGTTCATTCTAATTCCTTAATACAGTGCAGGGAGTCATGCTTGTATAAACAGCTGTAAAGATGTTTTGTAGTTAAATATATGCATATGGACATTGGGAATATTTCTAAATTTTTTCTTAACAGATAAAACTTTTCTTAACAGATAAAACGTTCTTAATGGTTCTCAACAGAAAAAACATTTTGGATTTTGTTGGGCAAAATTCACAGTTCACATCTGAATCAACAGAAATAGAAATTTACTGAATTGCAATTCAAAGAAATTCAACACAATTACACAACAAAGGAATTTCATTAAGTTTGAAGCATGCTTTTGTTTTCTGTTTGCTGCTACTTCCATTTTGCTTACAATCCATGTAAGATTGTCGTCATCAGGATCTGTGTGAAATCCAGTTGTTGCAGATACGCTCATATAGTCTAACACTCCATGGAGTGTACTTTGAAAGGCTAGATTACTCAACTGTGTATGAGAAGAGTGCTTGGAAAAATGAAGCATACCAAGGACTTTATTATAGCACAACAACAGAATGGGCACGATAACCTTTATTTGTTTTTTTTTCTCCTGCACCTGCTTCCATTTTGTAAATCTCTGGTGTAAATTCGTGTATTCTGTGACATTAGCAAATAGTCAGAAATTAGCATCTGCCATTTTAGGCAGCACTTGCAACTTCACTTACTGTTTTAAAAGGTAGGCAGCATATTTCTGCTGTCTCCTGAGATCAGAAAGGTGTATGAAAAGTTGTATTTCACTAATGCTGCTGTGTTTCAACAGAATAGAGTAACTGATGATGTCACAGCACACCTGAGAGAGTTCAAAGTCGTCTTTTGCCTAGTTTGCACTCTCTGCGTAATCTGCATTGCGAAACTGACACATTGGCGGACTTTATTAATATAATCAACCTGTCAGGAACAGGTTTTCTTGTGTAATTAGTGTTGCTGTTCTCAAAAATGTTAAATTAAATGATCTTTTTATCATGATTTTATTACAGAAAGATCACTGTCAAAAATGGAAACTGAGAAAACTCAAAATATAATGTGCAAGAGTGATGCAAGAGATTTGTTTTTTTTTATTTCACTTTCTACCAAATTACACTGAAAAGCTTAAAACATAGCTTATTACATAAAAAGCTGTACATTATAAAAACAAAATAATTCTACAGTTAAAAAAATTAAGACAACATAATGCATTGCGGTTCTTTTTGTGGTTGATCTGGCAGACCGGGCATTTTCCTGGTGGGCTGATGTACTTTTTGGGCCGATACATCTCATACTATTTTTGTCTGATCGCCCTATAAAACTTGTATATTTGCAGCCCATTCTTTTATCTGCTTAATTCATTAATGGCGCTGTGGTCTTTGTGGTGGTGTAATGTAGTTGTCAAAAAAGTCAGCGTCAAATGTTTTTCCAGACAGACCGGCCCATAAAAGATTTTATCAGCAGCCCGTTGTTTTTTTTTCTTAATTCACATTGGGCTGGCCCAATCACATCTTTAAACAATTACCTTTAGGGTTCTGTGTGAGTGTCCAGCGTCAGTGTGCAACTGTTCAAATATTCCGAGAGAGATGGAGAAGAAACGCAAAGGAGGCGCAGAGAAACTGCGTGAAAAGAAGAAACAGGCTTGTCAGACAGACACAGTGAGGAGGATAAAGAGAGAGATGAGGGAGAAGTAAGTGTAGAGCCTTCATTAAGCAGAACTGCTTTCAAAACACTTAGGCGATATAATAAGTGTAAATATCGCTTGATAAAACTTAAACAAAAACACAAAATTGTGGTGATAGCACAACACTGCAATAAAATAATTGAACACTTTGCGAGTTTGTAAGTTTGGCGTGTTACATTTATGAGTGCCAACTAACACACATCCCAATATTATTTTCTATTATCGGTATCGGCCCTTTAAGAAAATTTGGCAGATATCTTAAAGCAGATAAATGATGCATTATTTTCTTCAGAGACACTTCAGATGCGAGCCGTTCACCATGATAGTTTTGAAATGCTTGAAATATGAACTTAAACATTGCTTATTACATAAAAAGCTGTACATTATAAAAACACCTCCATGACAGTTATGTTCGCTTGTGCATTTTCACCCTTTTGTGCATTTGTGCGTTGTAATATTGTGTTTATTTGATGTATATCTGATTTATCTCATAGAGAATGCATTTAGTTAATAGAGCGAGCGCTTCAGTTTTCCGGCGATCACCTTTAGCTCAGCATATGCAGCTCAAGCAGCAGTGCACAACATTAATTAACATTAATAACTATTGGGATTGGGAACGTTGTGTATATAACGTTCTAATGAGAATATTATTATAACAAAAAGTTTTGAATTCTTTGGGTTTATTTGCCATGTTTCAGTGCGTTGTTATGGGAAGAGCCAAGAGCGCGTCCACGAGTTACACATCTGACTAACGCATAATTAGTTCTAGATAATTTGTGCATTTCCGTCTTTTTGTGCATATGTGAGTTGTAATATTATGTTTATGTTCTATGAATATCTGATTCTCATATAGCCTGATTAAACCGCTATAACAAACGCTTCAGGCCCGGTGATCATCCCTAGCTCAGCAATAAGCTGCCAGCAAATAAGCAATAAGCAATAATAAGCTGCCAGTAAAGCACTTCAGTTTACTTAAGTTCATTCAGCTCTTCTTCAGCGCACACAGCTTGAATAGCAATGCACAACATTAATAACTATGATTGGGACTTTCATACACATAACGGGTGAGAGGCGTTTGGATCCATTTGCAGTGTTTAATAGAGTAGTCAAACAGGCAGAGGGTCATACACAGTAAACAGAGATATCCAAGACAAAACAGAAAGCGTAATAATCAACAGGCGTGGGTCAGGGCAGGCCGCAAACAATCAGAGACGATATAACAAACCAGATCAGGGCAGGCAGCGAAGAATCAAAAAACAAAGGCAGTCCAAGTAATACACAGAAAGGCAATCAAATAACAACAAGGAAAATACGCTCAGAATTGCTGTACGGGGTCGCAGTCAAGACTTCGCGATTAAACTGTGTTTGAGTCCAGTTTATATGGAGGGGATGATGAGGATCAGGTAAAGAGCAGTGACAATGCCCGCTGGTGGCGCGGTGGAGAAGAGGCTGGAGCCTCCACCGTAACAATAACATTATAAAGAGAAAACTGTCAGGGACGCAGGAGGAGAAAGAGCAGCTTATAACAAAAGACTTTATTGAAATCAAAACTCCTGTAACTTGTGCATTTCCGTCTTTTTGTGCATATGTAAGTTGTAATATTATGTTTATGTTCTGTAAATATCTGATTCTTATATAGCCTGATTAAACCACTATAACAAGTGCTTCAGTTTACCGGCGTTCATTCACCTATTCAGCTACAGCGCACGCAGCCCAAACAGCAATGCTGCTATTTAAAACTGGTATGAATTTGTTACTTTTTAAAATCATTGATGCATTATTAATAATAACCACCACTTTTATTTTTCTCTTATTATTTTCATTAACAATATGGTTTAGTAATTAAAATTATTTCATTATTTTCCGTGCAGAGGCTATTCCGCTTTATTGATCCATGGCGCATTGCATTTTGAGTCCAATAACTTTGCATTATTTATTATTTTATTTATTTGTAAGACATTTTTATGATGCAATTTGGTAATGGGAAAGTAAAATTATTTTTAAAACGTGTTAAAACTAGACTGCTTATGTTGAAGTGTTTGAGATGTTGCTTTTAATGATGAGACCTTTTTGTAATTAGGCTCTCAAAAACTATATAGAAATTTGGATAGATTTATCGGCCAACAAAAATAAAGAATTACTGGTTATCGTAATTCGTAAATTTTCATATTGGTACATCCCTTTTGTTTTCATTATTTGTTAATCAACAATAACAGTCAGCTGGCAGTATTTTTGCATATACAGAAATGAAATAATATTGTCATCCACAGGGCTGTAAAAAAAGCAGGTCACCCTGCTTTTTTTAGGGTGTGGGTATGCTCCTTATACCGCTCCTTATATTTGCAACCATGGGGAAATGTATTAAACAGGACACCAGATAATAATGTATTAATATAATTAACATTTACACTATAGGACAGTATTAAATCTAAAGTATGATTATGACAACGAGTGGGTCCTTACACTCTATTGGGGTTGTTGTGAAACCCCAATAGACATTAAAATGTCTTTGAAAGCCAAACCCAGTGTATCTTAAAATCACCAACAATTAAGACTTGATCAGTTGCCAGTACTACTTCTGATAAAAAGTCAGCAAATTCTTTGATAAAGTATGTATGGTACCCTGGTGGCCTGTAGACAGTAGCCAGTAGAAATGAAAAAGTCTGCTTATTTACCCCATAAATTATATTATAAGTTATAATGAGTTATATTATAAGTTATATTGAGCACCATTACTTCAAACGAGTTGTAACTGTAGTCTGAACACCTCCCCCTTTGCCTTTTGGACAAGGCTCATGCTTAAAGCAGTTATTTTGGGGGATTGACTCATTTAATGTAATGTAATCGTCTCGTTTTAGCCATGTTTCTGTCAAACAGAGCACAACTAGGTTATAATCTGTGATCATATTAACAAAAAGTGCTTTGTAGAGAGAGATCTAATATTCTGCAAACCAAGCCATATTAATTGTTTGTCTGTATTATGTATGTTTTTAGTAACATTGATTAAATTGCTATTTATTTGTTTACAGGGTATATTTTGTATTTACCTGATTTGGGGACAGACACAGTCTCTAAATTATAATATTTAGATGATTCAATGTTTTGTAAAATATGTGACATCTGTGACGTGACAGCTAGCAGACAGTTGGTTAAGCCAGTCTGTCTTTCTCCTGACCTGGGCCACAGTTAGTCAAGTATTAGTAGTATTAATAAGACTATGTGCCAAATTTCTAGATAAATGAGCAGCACCAGTCCTACAGGGAAGGAGGCCATCTCTTTTCAACAGGTCTACCCCAAATCTTTTCCACTTACTCATTTAATCTAAAACGGTCTGCTATGTATTTCGTCCCCACGATAAGCAGGGAGGGGCCAGAGAATATTACTGTGTCTGACATTGTACTAGCAAGTTCACATACCTCTTTAATATTATCTTTAATGATCTCTGATTGACATAGACAAACATCATTTGTGCCTACATGTATAATAATCTTACTAAATTTACTTTTAGCTTTATCCAGCATGTTTAAATTTGCAGCATTTTGCAAGCATTTGACTATGGTGGCTCTACAATAGAATCTCTGATAACTAGGGCACTTTCATGACTTATCGTGTTTTATGATTTATTCCTACTTACCGCAGTTGTTTGATAAACTTGAATAGATTAAAAATGTAGGACAGTAAACACAGAAGACAGCTAACCGGCTAACGCGGTGCTAACCGAACTGAGTCATCTGTAGTGAATAACAATCAAAAGCTAGCAGTATCTGATTAATAATGTAATCAATACACAAACAAGTTACGTTTAATGATTTAGACACCTAACATTAATGAGAAAAGAATGTAGTGAGAAAAGAGAATCAGAGCAAGACTAAGCAAAGACACAAACACAAACCACTTGCCGCAAGGCAGACAGGAACCAGAATTTGCATTCTCCTCAGAAACACTTCATACACTCTCACACTTTGTCAGAACATATTACATTACATCATGTATGTGGTTTTATGCCTTGCAAATGTAAACATTTGGTTTTCTGTGGTGTTTTAAATGTTGTTGCAAATTCTGCTAATTTATGTACAGTATGTTAATGTATAGTTTGTTACTGTCATGTTTAGGTTCTGTTTGTCAGGTGTTTTTGGTTTCCTTGTGTTCCTCTTAATTTAGTAATTATCTTGTTTCATATTCTAATTAGGTTTCATATATACATATTGTCACGGGTGAGGAATCACATGACAAGGTAGGCGGTGCAAAGATACCCCGGAGGGTGGATTTATTGGCAGCCGGGCTGGCTGCTGGTGCATGTGCTGGTGCTGGTGCGGTTGGTGCGGCTCGTGCTCGGGGTTGTGTCCCTCCTGGCGATGCGAGTGTGCGGCAGTGGCTCGTGCTCTCAGTAGCTTCCGGCCACTCGCTGCTCTCGGGGTGCGCGGGGGACACGCAACGTATCTCCGGCTGGCGGCACTCTCAGGTCCCGCGTTCAGTCCAGTCCATACCGTTTCTCCTGTCTTCACCTCCATCTCCCTCTTGGCAGAAGGCGGCGGCGTTAGCTGTGGCCGGTCCGCCCGTGATGAGCTCGGGCAGGTGCGGCGCGTCCGTTGCCAGGGCGACGCTAACTGCCCCGGTGCGCCTCGTCACATTCCCCCCCCCAAGCGCCGGCCTGGTCCCAGGGGCGACGATGGATAGCGGGGGAGTAACGAGGGGAGGGTGAGAAGAGTGTGGGGCGCCCTCCGGCGCACGTCGCTCCTGGTCCACCCTCCGAGGGAACGGCTGCGTCCCTTCCCCGGACTCGTGGGGTTGTCCGGCGTCCGCCAGCTCGACCGCCTCCCCGCGGTCGCGGGCCGAGGCGGGGTCTGTCATCCCGTCTGCCCGGCAGGGGGACCGCGGCAGGGCTTGGGGAAGGCAATCGCTGGCCACCCGTTCTGCGACCTGCGTGGCGGTGCGCTCTCCCTCGAGCGGCCCGTGGCGCGCGATGCGGGTCAGGTCGGGTAGCGGCGTGTCGAGGTCCGCGTGGCCGCGCATGGTCGCGAGTCCTTCCTCCGTCCGGCTCTGATGGGTGGCCAGGTGCTCGACCAGTACCTGCTGGCGGACGCTTACCTCCATCAGGCGTTGGAGCAGCTCGTCCATGCTTCCAGGGGAAGGGCACGCCGTTCTCCTCTGTGAAAACGAAACAAACGTTAGTGGGGTGTCGCCTACTCTTGTCGGTGATTCCTC
>JAZGTJ010013508.1:0-12183 GCA_036877575.1 Botia almorhae
GAACTGGTGATCTTCTGGTTACGAGTCTAACTCTCTAACCAGTAGACTGCAACTGCCCCAGGACCGCAACTGCCCCTGGAATGGGTATGATCATAATCATGGCCAGCAGCCTCCAAAGAGAATATGACTGTGTGTGTGTATCTGTATAAAGCAAATCACATATTTGTAGGGAGTGTGGCCTATGGTGAGGCCACAGCATGACTTAAGGTTTTATCAACCTTGTCCCAACCACACACACACTATACATACATTCATTTATTAGTTGCGACATAATGGTCACAAACTAAATCAATGTACCAATGGTTTTTTTCAAATCTTTTCTATTGTAGTTGTTACATAAATATTAACACGCATTAAATTACTCCACGAGCTGTTGGTAAGGTTTTAGAAAGGCTCTAAGTCCATTATCATCTAAATGAACACCAATAGCCAGTGAGGCCTTCATGACATCACCTGAAGTGGAATGTTGTTTCTGGTGAGTTTTATGAACGATTATGAAAAGAGTTTTTTGTTCTATGGCATAACATGAACCATTAAATGAGTAGCTTAAAAAACGTATATTGTTAAGACCTTTCCAAGCGTTGCTTTTATAACCGTGTGTAAATTTAGCAAGTAGACCACTAGTGTGTGTATTCCCTAAGAGCGTGTATCCCACTCGGATGTGTGCGTATATGTTGGATGTAGAGGATGGGCTGTCCGGCCATTTTCCACAGACACAAACACCATCTGCTCTGTGTTTTGGGAAAAGGGTTTCTTAGCAGCGTTCCTCACCAACCGTAAGCAGAAACAGTCAGAGCAGCACTTCAGAGATCGGCCGAGATGTTTTTACTCTCTCTTGTTTATCAAGCCCCTGTATTTAAGTTTAATATAACTGCAGTATTTTGCTGAGAGACCTGCGGTGGGGTGATCGCTGCCAATGTCCCTCCACCCCACGGGTGGGGCAGAGCGGGGTGGCGGCTAGAGCGTGCGGTCGCGAGCACAGATGCACAGAGGCTTATTTTGTGGTGTATAAATTGCAGGCTGCCCCATGTGCAACTCATAAAGGAGAAACACAGCAAAGGACAGAAAGAAAAGTGCCGTGATGAGGCCACATTCACATCAAACGCTTTTTTGGAGCAAAAACGCCCAGAGAGGCTAAATCTGTCCATCCCGCTGAGGGGGGATCAAGACTCTTGAATAGATGGATGAGAAACTTATTCATAGGAGTCGGCCATCTTTGATTTGATGAAGCCCAGAGTGATGTTTCATCTGCTAAAATAAAATGGTATGAGGTCAAGATTGACCCTGAAAGTATTAACGCTGTGGCTCTGTGGTGCTATCCAAATATGTCTCTGTTTATCTGGACAGAAGATGGTTTCTGGATGCTTGATTTTGGTTGGCTGTACTACAGCTCTACACTTAACATATAATTTTTTGGCTACAGTCTGTGATATTAACTAGCTTAGCTTGAACTATAGTACTTTGCTTATTGGAGGATGGCTTGAAGAGGATGAGTGGACATCTATGAAGACCAGCAGGACCAGCATGTATATATATATATATATGTATATATACATACACACACATATTCATATCATGTATATATCATGTGTATATATACATATATATATATTTCACAGCAGGTTTTGTAGCTGGTGCTGGGGTCTGGTCTGAGTTGGTCTCCCAGCCTGGTCAGTCTGGTCTGTTGCTAGTTTTAAAGAAAGACAGACTCAAACCATCTAAGACCAGAAAACCAGCTTGGGAAAGTTTACATTATTTATTTATTTAAATAATATTAGTAGTAATAATAATAATAATAATACCCTGGAGTCTGACTGTAGTTTGTGGATTATTTGTGCAGTTTGAAGAGATTTTGAAATGTGAAGGTTATGTTGGTCATTGTGGTGTTTTGGGTGGTTGCTTCAGTGATGCTACGAGGTTGTGCATTTCAAGACAAAAACTGTTGATTGAAAACAGGGTTTGCTAGATGAAAGGAAAGCTATAGTAGGATTCACAGCTAAAATGTTGTCTCGAGAGATTTTGAAAAACTCAATTTGTCAGGCATATTTTTAAATTTTCGAAAGACACTGGTTTTAAAAATATTAAGGCTCGTCTGAGGTAGCCAATGAATGTGAAAGATAAAAAGAAAAGTAGTTTTGGCGTGTTTGTCAGCTTGGTGCTTCATAAGCTCCTCCCCCTTCCACAGAGCTGTACCCACAAGCCCCAGCGCAGCCCCCCCCCCATCCACCCACTTTCTCACAGTCTCTCAACCACAGGGCCTTTACCGGCACGACAACAGTTCTCCTTAGATCTCTCATTTTCTGTAAAACGCTTGTTAAAATACATTGTGTTATGTGAAAGAAACCTATCACTGTTTTCTAAAGGTGTCATCACATCTAACTTTGATCCATTTGTTTCCAATCATGTACATACGAACATTGGAATTACAGTCTTGAGTATCCTTGCGTTTCATGTTTTGCTTCTTACCAAATTTAATGTGATGATATAATATTAATATATATATAATAATATAATAGTAATATATGTTATCTCTTAATAATTTTATTTTAATATATTTTAATGTTTCTTTTTGTATTTGTAATTTATAAATTATCATTTGTTCCAACATTCACGTCTTGTTCTGTTGCAACTAATTTGCGTTTATTGGTAAGCTTTTTTAGTCATTTTTTTAATGTATATATTTTTAATAAAAAAAAATTCATGTTTTTCTTCGTCATGCCCCCAGATTTGAACAAACCGTTATTGCTTTCGCACGCACAATAACACGGACATGTTATCTATGTTAAAAATTGCTTGAAACACACAATTCTCTGCCAGACTGTGTTTTGACTCTAGTCACATCATGGTCTCCCGACACCCGCTGCTCTTCGTCAAGTTCCTTAAAGATCATGTCTGTCAGGTTTACGTGGCTTTTACAAAAACTGGCCAACAGAACTCTTTCCCTTGAGAAAGATTTAAGCTAAAATGGTGTTAAAACGGAATGCAACACATTTTTTTGAGGACTAAAGACTTTGTTTGGCAAATATTACCATACCTGAAACTCTAGTGCAATTGACTAGCGCAGTTTATCGTGCGACTAATTTCTTAGCTATTGTATACCTTGATAAGAATAGGAAAATATATCTTATAGACTATTTTTATGGTCCTTTTTGGAGCTTCTTCAAAAATGTTTAGTTTTGTTTGGCTCAGCATTGGAGAGGGTAAAAAATGATAGTTTTTAACATTTAAGTAAGCCATTCATTTAATAGTTTAAACAAAATTTCTCAGCTCATGTCTCTACTTGGTCTTTTTGACAAAATGGCCCCTGAAATGGGCAGCACAAACATGACCTCAGTTGTGTTGTTCTGCACCCTACCACCGCTGCTGATGGGGTAAATGGGGTAAACCTGCACTGATGTGGGGTTACAGTCTTCCACTGGCTGCGTGGGAGCCTGTGAAAGCCACGTTCTCCACCTCAAGATTCACCATCTCACATTCCTCAAACCAGACCAGGCCAGATCACACCAGATCTGGGCCAAAGCATGGTCGACCAAAACCCAACCACCAACCTCTGCTCCCTGCCGTTCAGAGCACTTCAAAACATGCAAATCTGTGTCACATGCAGCCGTTCCAGTTTGTCCCTTTTTCACATTTCTCGTTTTTTGCTCTCCCACGGCTCCAGCCGAGCATGAGGTGTTCTCAGTTTCGCTCGTGCTCGGGGGTTGGCAAAACAAGCGAACCACTTCTCATGCCAGACTCGTTTGGGGTTTCCTTGCAGACGAATGTTACAATTTACCATTTTTGCATGGCACAAATGCATCTATTTCTCTCTGTTTGCTTGCATCCTTATGTACTGTTAACTGTGCATTAGCATGTTTACTTTTTGTTTATGCAGTTTGTGACTTGTTTGTGACTTGCGTGCTACAGCTCTAAAGACTCGCAGTACTAATGCATGCATGTGTGTGTGTGTGCGCATGGTCTGTGTATGGGTTAGCGTTTGTGTTTGAGTGTGTGCGTGTGTATTAGACCTGTTGATTTCCTGTGGTGCAGACAGAGGTTTGCATGTGCCAGACTAAAAGAAGAGCTTTGAGTTCGGTACAGGATGTAGCGATGTTGTTCTCAGTGAATAAATACAGATGCATCTCTATGCTCTGTCTCTGTGTGAATATCTTGCTTCCAGGTTACAATCCTATAACTTCTCTCAGGGATAAAATAACTTTTAAGAATCGGTAATGTGTGCATGACAGATGTGATCTGAGAGCTGTCTGTAGATGTGATAAAATCACCCCTGCATACAGAGAAAGGAGATAAACAGTACGCAGATGATATCCGTTAAGCAGCACAGCAGGAGTTTAGATAAACACACGCTATAACCAGATAACTGCATAATAATATGTAAGCTTATCACGAACAATTTAACATTACATTTATGTATTTGTCAGGTGCTTTAATCCAAAATGACTCGCAGTGCATTCAGATTATACATGTTCAGCAGTGTGTGTGTGTGTTTTCCCTGGGATTTGAACCCACAACCGTTGTGCTGGCAACAGTGCTCTACCAGCTGAGCTACAGGATCTACAGGAGTTCAAAGGTTCTTTGCAGTGAAGAACTTTTCTTGTCATAATAATTTTTTTTGTTGCTGTATAGTGTTGTTTTATCCATCCATCCATGTTCATTCATTGAAGCTGAGTAACACCCACACGCATGTGTAAGTTCTGTGGAACATCAGTTTTTGGATGATTAGCAGAATGCCATGAGTCACCACAGCCAAAGTGCATTCTGGGTAGGTGTAAGACCACAGGTTGAGAAATGAGTGTTCCACGGTAAAGTGGCGGTGTGTGAGAAGTGTGAGTGTTTGTGTATGTTCCATGGTAGACGGCCGTGTGTGTGTATGTGTACGTGTGTGTTCCATGGTTAAGCGTGCGGTTGGCATGACCTGATTTCGTTTGGACCCATCACTCATTTGGTTCAGAGATCTTGTGAATCAGAGAACAGGTGTTGCATGTGTGAGAGAAAGAGATTTCTTTCAGTCCGTTTCTAACCTCTTATCAACTTACTCTTCATAACTTACTATAGATAATCAAGAAGCAAAACTCACACAGCATTCAAGCACAGGTGTGTTTATGCCCATGTACCTAGAACAGGCCTAGAACATGTTTGATCATATGTGTGTATGCATGTGATTAGTTATGAAAACGGTGTTTCTCTTTGTTTGGCTAGTATGATAGTTGTGGCAAATGTTTTATGTTGTGCTGCGTGTAGTATTATCATTTTGATAAACATCCTCTCTTTGTTGTTTTCTATACTCTTTCGTAAGCGGCATGTCTAAAGAGGTTTCCCACGCTTTCATCTGATAGTCTCCGAATAGATGCGAAAGTGGTATGAAAATACACATATAATGTCTAATATCATAAACAACAACATCAACTGCATATCAGACGCACAAACGCAGTTCTAAAACTGAAACGAACACACTTTAAACACAGTGGTATTTAGGTATATGTACTATAAATTGTTACACAATCGCTTGATTATTTTGGCCTGTTTCATGCGTGCTTAGGGGAAACCTCATTATTATGCACTTCAAATTCCTTAGATGTCCAAATTAAAAAATGTAAAAATGCAAATATAAAAATGTTAATGTTATTCCTTTAATTAAAGTTCCAGGATGCTCCAGGTGAACTTTGACATCTGTTACAAGTCATTGTGAAAATCTTTGCGTCATTTTTTACCATGCAATATTTGTTTGGAAATTGTTTGCAAGTTCAGAGTGGTTATCCTTATGTGTATTAAGTTGCAAATATCATGCCCAAAATGATGCAGTATGCCAATTAATCAGCAGACGAAATGTCATAATCGTGACAGGTCTACTTGAGTGTTTTGTTTTTAGAGCACGAGCAAACTAATCAAGCAGGTAGATCTGAAACGAAGGTTTGATCTACAGAGAAGATAGTCGATGCGCTTTCTCATGGTGAAAGATGTGTGTACTGCGTTTGCGGTTATAGTCAAAGCTTCACCCTGCACACAAACGAAGGAATCAGCTCTGCGCGGGTTCAGGTATGTTTTGCAGAAAACACTACACTGAATTCTGCATCATATGTGTCACACAGAGCTTTCGTGACAATAGACTCAGATCTGGTTTCCGCCAGTGCGATATGCGCTTCAGCGTGGGTGTGGAAACATGTCTCTCTCTCGCTCTCTCTCTCTGCACAGTAATTTGGCTTTTCACAAATGTTTTTACATACAGATTTTTTCTAAATGTTTTCAACGCCATCGAAAACTACACAGTGTAGTTCGCTATATATTTATCTGGAGGTATTGTAGTGTGAAGTTACTCATGTGTGACCAGGGTTCAAAATAAACCTTGCCACATCTGCCAGTGGTGGGTGATTGTTTAACAATGGTGGGTGAAATCTCCTGACTGTGAATATTTATTACAGGCTGTGAACTTGTGTTTCGCATTATTTTTATTAGATTATGTTTTTGTTCCTATAGCATTGGGATTATTTCTCTTATAACTGGTTTCATATGTGTGATAATCAGACGCAGGCAGTGGTGTCTTAGATTACACATTACGATTCTGAACCTTAATTTTTTGATTTTGGTGGCTTAATGACAGACATTCCAAATATGCGATGACACAAAGAAAATAATACTACAGTCGTTCTAGATAAACTGCTAATGATAAATGTTGCCTGCAAAGGCTTATGGTTTATATTCCTGTGATTTGCTCACTGTTCTGAAACCAGTATGACTCAGAGTATCATTCCGGCAATTTAATGGACAAACATATTATGTTGCAGCTAGAAACTGTTTACAAATACAAACTTTTTGAGTCGATTTTTACTCACTTTTGTTGCTTGACGAGTCAGTGTGCAAATGAGTGTGTAGTACACAGTGAGTGTGTGTGTGCTGGGGGGTGGGCGTTGTGTACTTAACTATGTATTGGGGACAAATTGGTACCCAGAAGTGAGCAAAACGTGACGAAGCAAAACCTCCTTTTGGGGATGACCTCAATGTCACAAAAATATAGTAAACAAAGTTTATTTTTAAAATTGTAACAATGCAGAAAGTTTTCTGTTAGGATTAGTGTTCGTGTGTGGGTTAGGTTATTGTTTTATAACTAGCTGTGTATAAAAACAATAGAAGTCTATGTTTGTCCCTTTATGTGTGTGTGTGTGTGTGTGTGTGTGTGTGTGAATGTCAAATGAGTGTTGTGGGTGGTGTTTGTGTGTTGGTGTGTTTGTTTTAGGTGTATGTCAGTTTCGTTTGGGGTGTGTCTTGTCAGTAAATGTGATGGTTTCACAGGAGGTGTGTGTTTGATGTGTGTGTGTGAGAATTTTCTTTTTTGACCTTTATTAATAGGTATGAAAAGTAGATCAATAATCAATGTTACTGTGACTTTGGAACAATGATGTTGTTGTGTTGTGCATAAAGATGTCCAGTGTCTGTGAAAATGAATGACCCCATGTTGCTGCAATGTCGGTATAATTGTTTCCTTTAGGCATTAAAAAACTACAAGTAAAACAGTTACTGACACAGTTTGCTCACTGGTTTCCTTTGTTTACAGTGCAGACGAATGGAGAGACGTGTCTGTAGTGTAACTGAATAAAACAGACTATCAGTTTGGGAGGTTTGCAGTAGGAGGTTAAAAGGGCCCAATGTTTATGTGGGCTCTGTGATTGGGGCCACAGCAGAGGTTTGTGGGCAAAGGCTCTGTATTATAAAACAAAGGAAATCAAACCATATCAAATGCACACACAGACACCATAAGAGCAAAAGTGAGAAAATGTCTGCAGTTTGGTTTTAAGGCGGATTCATGATTCATCGCTCAAGTGTGTCGCCTCAGAGTGTGGGTATAATGCATGACAAATGCCCCACACCCGGACAGAATCACGTTTACATTTTTATTAAAAACCTATTTAGTATGTTTATTAAGACATTTGAATTACAGGGACAGCTGGGAGTCCTCGCGATGTAGCCAATGTGAGGTTTACCTAAAATGTGAGGTCATTTTGTCTCTATTATGTGTGTCAAACTAACACACACACATAAACGGGTTTAAAACCTTCCCGAATCATAGATCAGCCCTTTCCCTGAGTCGATCTGTAATAATGCAATGCCTGTTTGAAACTCAGTGAAGGTAAGTTAGCTGTTTATGACAAGCGTGTTGAAGTCGTATAAATCTGAGAGGTGAATACAAATAGAAAACAAAATCTTTATTTTCTCCGCGCTAGACTGTTCTGAATCACTTTGCTGTTATTTTGTCTGCAATTTCGTACAAACACACAAGACCACTAAAGCGTGAACATTATGATTTATGTTTTATAAAAATTAACTGTATGAAAATAATTGGAAAACTCTTTTGGTCTTCCACAGAACATAAATAATGACAATTCTCATTGATGCTGATCTGTTTCTTTAAATCAAACAGACTATAAACTGAAATGGTATTTCAGTTGTCATTTTTAGAATTATGCAACAATGTTGCAAAATCATACGGACGGATGCTATTAATATTCACTAGGTGAACATCATCAGAAGGAACTACATTAGAAGAATGAAATGAGACTGAGACTAGTGCAGATCACAGGCCCTCATGGTCTGTGAGAGGTGTGGATGTTTGCCATTACCTCACTACACTGTGAGAGACAACTAACCATAACAGTGTCAGTTACAAAGCTGTTTTCTAGCCATTGTAGGCATCCAACATCCCACAAACCGGTGACTGTTGATGACAAGATACACAGAAGACATAGAGGTTTGTCAACTCAGTGGAGGGTAAGATGAGTGAATCATGAGCTAAAAACTGATCTGTTTCTCAGACGAAGATTGTATGACCTCAGAAGACCTGGAATACAGTCACGTGAACTGTTGTAATTATGTTTTCTGGTGTTTTTCTGGTTTGTATTTATGGAAGAGAAAAATAATGACATTTGATGCACGTGTAGGTAATGACAAATTTTAATAATGAGTCATTTTAATTTTTGTTAACTATATTCTTTGGTCAACCAGCTTCACCAGAGTGGTTAATAGCATAACCAGTTAGACCAGCAGCAAACCTGCAGTGACCAGCACATACCAGTGCCAGCATGGAAATGAGTAATCTGTTCAGCAGAGATGCTAATTTTCTTTCTCGATTCTTGTTTTTTTCTCTATACACAGTCAAAACCTCACTGATAAATAATCATATCTACTGATCACGGAAAATCATCTCTGCTTTATTCGATGCGAGTGCGATATGTTTAATTACAGGACAAAAGTTATGCTGAATGACTCATCTGAACTTCAGACATTCTTCAGTGGTGCTCAACTGGATGCCAAATTTACTCACTCGTTCTTTGGAAAGAGTCGAAAGAGTCTGTGAGTCATAATTGTTATGAGTGAGGGTTTCCAATATGCTAAGAAAATTTAATATTCCATCATAATAAGAAAAACGAGCACACCATCTCATATAGACATTTAGAGATGTCAAATAAATTGTGCTTTGGTCAGTGCAATTAAACAAACATAACGATACCAGTCTCTATATATTATTGTTCTTTAAATACATGCACTGTTTCTTAGCAGCATGCAATGAACAGATTTCGAACAATGGCAGTCAGTCAGTTCAGTCATTGATTATTAATTTCTCCACATTTTTGAATATTAATATAACTCATTAAAACTAATATACATAAAACTTAAACATAAAAATCAGATAACACAAAGGTAGCTATGAGAATTATGTTGTGACTAAAAAAAATGTCAAATAAATCAAACCGTAATATTTTAGCATCACTGCGATGATTTTTAAATGGTAATGGAGTTCCCATCTCTGCTGGGCTCTTATTGGCTGCTTTTTGTCTTTGTCATTTTATTTCCAAAACATTTTTATAATAAAACTATAGTTCCTAGTGACAGAAATTAATTTAAGTTGGGTTTTAAAAACGAATTTTAAATATTTAAGAAAATGCCTTCATATTGAAGAACTTAAGTTCATAAGAAATATTTCGGGCGAGTGTTCCTAAACTTTTGACCAGTAGTGTATGTATTTATTATCTATAAAGTTAACACATACGCAATAATGAAACGGACAGAATAATGAAGTCAGAATATGGTAAACACCAATAAAGCACCTGACGACTAATGCCTGTGTGATCAGGCTGAAATCGGGAGGGTCTGTCGCAGTCACTTCCTGTTTTTGCAAAGCGCAGACACATTTCACAGATGATTTTGCAAAAATAAGAAGCAAAACAATACGTGTTTTATAATCTTCAGACGGCGTGTGTGGCCTGTGATTGCCGCAGCAGAAGTGAGAAACAGTTTACCGTTGCAATAGTGCTACTTCCGGTTGAATGGGGGAAACTAGCAACGTCTGGCTGTCTGATTGTCACGCAAAGCCTCGGCTAATCATCACAGCGCCGTTGGGCCCTCAGACGCAGAAACAGGAAGTGAGTCGGCGACAGAGGAAGTTGTTGGTTTTTTGATGGCTGTTGCGGTGGTTTTGAGACTTCTCTTATGGGGGGGCAGTCAGATGTTTGCCGTGGGAACGGACAAGTTGGCCGTGTTTATCCTTGGAAAAATTCATTTTGTGATATTTCGACAGAGCACATATTGACATTATACACTCATTTGCTGCCCTCTCCAGCAAGTTAGAAAATGCAATGAAAATTCTGTTAAACGGAACAGACATGTATGTATATAAGCATACTGTAGTTACAGTACATCTATACATTTACATGTACGCATTTGGCAGACACTTTTATCCAAAGTGACTTACAGTGCATTTACACAATACATTTGATCAGTAGACGTGTTCCCTGGGAATCGAACCCACAACCTTTGCGCTGCTAACGCAATGCTCTACCAGTGGAGCTACAGAAACATCATGCAGTACTCTTGATGCTGTAACGTCATTCCTGTAGGACAAAGAAACCGAAAAGGAAGTCGTTTTTATTTTATCGCCCTATGTTGTCCCATATAAGTTTATGCTTTTCTGAAATTCTGTACAAAAAACATAAAATCATAAATGTTGATACGGTTTATGCACTACAGTATATTCACAGTCTTCCGAATATAGTTGCTAGATGTTATCGTATGAAAAGGAACCGTGTGAAAATAATTTTAAATCCTTCTTTTGTGTTCCACAGAAAACTACATCAGTTACAGTAACAGTAAGTTTGGAACGACATGAGACATTGATGCTGATCTGTTTCTTTAAATCAAACAGACTATAAACTGAAACGGTATTTCAGTTGTCATTTTTAGAATTATGCAACAATGTTGCAAAATCATACGGACGGATGCTATTAATATTCACTAGATGAACATCATCAGAAGAAACTACATAAGAAGAATGAGATGAGACACCTCACAGTCCTGACAGGACAGACCATAAACACTGAGTATTATTCATCACTCACATTGACAGGACGATCCATAATTGCACAAGTTGTTGTGTTACAGTGTTACAGTGTTACAGTGCAGTGTTGCGGTAATGAGGTGAATAATGTCAGTGTGAGTTTCTGTTGTGGCTGTTGACTTGTGCTGGAAAATTCTGAGAAGCTCCACCTTCACTTCCAGTATTCTCATGGAGATGATTGTGTAGGACTTCTAATTCATGACTGTCTGATAGCAGTCAGACCAGCTGATTATCGGTTTGATGTTATTTACACTAGTACATGTACATTGTTTAACCAAAAATGTTTTTACACATTTTTTTTTACAAATTTTTTTTTTTTACAAAATTGCAGTCATTTTGTATGCACCTTATTGCCTATCATTAAATTTGAACTTGATTAACATATAAGAAACATTATATATGTATAAAAATAAACGTCATATTTGATAAACATTTATGTTTTAACCACAATATTATTTTAACACTATATTTCTTCATTCAGATGTCATACATTTTTTCATGTTTTTTTTTTAAATACTTCTCTCTAAATGTCTTGTGTTCCACTGTTTATTCACCAGCGTACACGACTGATTTCTAATACTGAAATAATAGCTTTAAAAAAGGCATCTTTCATTTTTCAAATTGAAATTAAGAGTTTACTTTTAAAATAGAATTCTGTCGTTATTTACTTTCCCTCTATCAAATTTGCATGACTGTGTGTTTTTCATGGAACACGCAATTAATTAAACAGATCTGAGAACTGTGGAGGAGGGGGAAATCTGCAGAAAGTAAAAACTTGTGTAACTAATACACACATATAT
>JAZGTJ010013509.1:0-14909 GCA_036877575.1 Botia almorhae
AGCAGTGGGCAGCACAATACTGCGTCCGGGGAGCAATTGGGGGTTAGGTGCCTTGCTCAAGTGCTGGAAATGAACCAGCAACCTTCTGATTACAAGTCCAACTCACTAACCAGTAGGCCACAACTGCCCCATGGTTGCTAGGGCGTGGCTAGACAGTTTTCACAGTAATAATTAAAGACTGCTTGCCAGTCAGTAGATGCCACCCACTTGTCTTTACATTTGGATGCCTTTTACCTTATCAGTGGAAGTCTATGGGTCACTGTGCTAGGGTACTGTAACTGGCTGTGGAGGGGTGGAAAAGGGTGTGGCTATGAGTTTGAAACGTCACCATTTCTTGCTGCTTGCTAAGCAGAGTGTTGTGAGACCACTCTAACTTTCTACAATATTCTTCTCAAGCTGAGCTATGACATTACAAAGTTATACCAGTGTTAGGTCTTTACCGACACACTTCCTCGTAATTTCTGAAGGTCCAGTGTACAGGTTGGTGGATGTAGCTTAAAAGTTCTAAGACGCATTAGATGCACAAGTTTTATTCTAATAAAAATGATAATAATAAAACTTTAAAATAGTATATCAGGTGTCTCAAGCCAACGTGTTTATTACAGAAAATTGTCTTCTAGATAGTAGACACTGCGCCGCGCAGCGCCGCCCGCAGGTGGAAAGACATCGCGCCGCCCGTAATTGTGTCCGTGTTTGTGTTCTGCTCCGCAGAAGGTTCCAGGTTAAAGGTTCTGGGCTGTCATGGCTGCGGTCAGATGCGGGACTCTGGATTGTTTTCCGGAGAACATTTTAATTGACATTTTATCTTATCTAAGTGTGCGAGACCTCGTGCGTAACTCCAGGTACAAAATGTCTGTGTTAAAATACTGTTATGAAAGAGTTAAATTATGTCGTACACAAGTAAATGTTAGGAAAAGATGTTAGTAAACTTTCACCGGGTGTTTTGTACATGAATGTGTGTCTGATTTGTATACTACTGTGTATATTGTTATTTTGTGTTTGTTTCATGTATGTGTTAATATGTGTACGTGATTGTGTGTAATTGAATGTGCTTGTTTTGTGTGTGTTAAAGTGTTTGTTTGATTGTGTGTGTGTGTGTGTGTGTGTGTGTGTGTGTGTGTGTGTGTGTAGGGTGTGCAGGCGCTGGAAGCAGCTGGTGAAAGATCAGAGATTATGGAGGGTTGTTGATCTGTCCTCGTGGAAAGGGGTGAGAAACTGACTCATTTGGACGATGAATTTTCACCTTCTGCCTTTATTTTATCTGCTACTGTGGGTTCTGTTTTAATGACTCTGTATACTGTAAAAATTACTCTGTGGGTTCTGTGTTTATATAAAGGTCCTGGTAAATGAAACATACATGTAAATATTACATGAATGATACATGTAAACATTAGTCCTCACCAATGTTGCATTGTTGTTTTATTGTTCTGGTCTGCTGTAAAGACTAATGTTCTCTTAGGGCTGTGAAATCACAAACATTTTGTTCTTCATTAAACATGCAGTGAATTCAGATTATCAGAGCTTCTTTCTTCAGTACATTTTATACTAAATAAAAAAAATCTCTGTCCAATTAATACCCCGTTAATAAATCACATACATTTACATAATATTTTCTCTTGTGCAATATGTTGTTTTGGAAATGTTCATCATGTTGACTGTAAACATTGATTCATTTCTCTGTTAGTTTGGTTCCTCACTTGCACAAACTGTTCATCTATTCTTGTTCACTTCTTAGGTGGCTTCTCGAGTGCTGTGGATTTTGCTGCGTCAGTATCTGGGTCGTGGGCTGCGATACCTATGTCTGCGCGGCCTGCTGTTGTCTGCGCGTGGCGGTGCTTTCCTCACCGAATCCTGGCTACAGACACTGACCTCCAAGTGTCCTCGTTTGTCCAGACTTTGCCTGCTGCACACAGACCTGCGTGGTTTGCGCAGCTGCTTTCTTCTGCCCCCTTCTTTACAGGTGCTGGAACTGCATTTTTGTGAAGTTCCACTTGCCTTCTTTACCCAGATTCCCTCAGGGTCAAAACTAGGAAGAATGCATGCGCCCCCAAACGAAGCAGCTTTATCTTCCAGCCGGAACATTGCCATACATACACTCATTCTCAATAACGTTCCATCCTTTTCCGACCAGCACTTGCAAAGTCTTTGCTCATGGCCACAGCTAACTCACCTGAAGTTGCGGGATTTGATCCGTGTGACAGTGGCTGGTCTTAAGGGCTGTGTTCCACCTGGGCCGCAGACACTTACCCATCTTAAACGGCTGGAGCTGGAGACAGGCAGTCGGGCACAGATGGTGGCACTGGGACTGGGCGAAGGCTGGGCAGGTCTCGAGGGTCTCAGTCTGGGTGGTAAAGAGGTCAGTCCTGGTCTGCTGTCCCTCAGCCGGCTGCCAGACCTACGCTGGCTGCATCTGCACACATGCAGACTGACACAAGCGATGGTGCTTAGAAGCTGCAGGTGGGTGTTTTTACTGTTAAAATTTGACTGTGTATTCTCAGTATTGTTCTTTATGTTTCTGTAGTTGATGATAATGACAGTCAAACTGCAGGACACAGATATGTCTTGAAATTACTAAAACTCTCTTCAGTCAAATGAAGGAAACGATTGTTGTCTGAGGATGGTTGAATAACGTGTCATGTCAATTGCACAGGCGTCTGCTGCAGCTGCGTAGGCTGGAGTTCAGTCAGGTGGAGTTTATAGAGGAGGAGGTCCGACAGCAAGAGACAGACACTCAAACGAGTGAAGATGATCCAGTGCCAAACCTCAAACGTGCATTATATGCGCTGCTCCCCAGTTGCAGTGTGTGTTTCCTGAAGTGCACGCTCACTGTAAACAAAGACTGACACATTTATTTTCACTGTTTCACAAAAGGCATTGCATGGGAACCTTTAACAAACAGAAAACATTTGTCCACAGATCTGTTTTGTTTACAAATGCAGAGATTATTTTTACTGTAAAATATTGCATCTGAATATTATTTGTGCTTTGCCTTATCATACACTTTTACCCAAAGTGACTCACAACGAGAGAGAGCATTTAACATGTGCCCTAGAAACCAACAAGTCTAGTCTACAAAGTTTTATTTACGAGCAGGAATATGATGCTAGGAACAGGATTAACAGCAGAAAAGGAAAGTGTTAAACAAGGTCTTTTGAGGGTGAATCATGTCTGACCACATACTGTATTTATCCTGAAATTTTTAACAAAGAATACACAATATGGCATAAAAGGCACAAAATGTAAGAATTTTGTATTAAAGCATCTAAAAACCACTTGCACAGTGTTATTTTTCAGTTGTGTAGGGCTGTACCGCACGCCACTGTTATTGTTTCGTTCGCTTACCGTGGACCACGATTATTCGTGATCTTTTACAGCAGGTTATGTGTATTATGTGGGTGATGCTAATGTGACTGTACAGTTTATATCGCATTTGGTTTGTACTTGAGTAATTAACTTTGTTCATCAAGTCCCGTAAACAAGTTTTTGACAGTGTTATCAATACAGTATGTGTTATACATTAGTAAACTTTTTGCAAACACTGTGCCTACGTTAAATGTACTTAGTGAGATGTACATTTAGTACTGTAGTTAGATTGTTTTGAAGACGTAAAACCCAATATATTTGACATATTCAGTCAATTAATTTATTAATTATATTAATATATCAGTAATAATTTAGCATTAAACTTTACATTCCTTTCGGCTATTTCAATTAGAACAACATATAATTATGTAATTAAACATACAGGTAATAAAAACTTAATCTCGTATTCTTCATCTCCGTGACCACGATTCGTGAATTTAGTGTGATTGCGATTTTTATCGTCCCTGGATGGAGAAGACAACATCTCCCATCGTTCCACGCGCCTTCATAGCGTCATCAACATTCGCCTTTATTATTGTTTTGAAAATGCAACCTCTAGCGGCGACAATTACATGTGTCTAAGAAATTATACTTGCCTAATCTAATAGATTTTGAAGAACATTTAAGTTGTAGTATTGTAGTATTATTTTATGACAAAATTAGAAAAGGAAAGTTTAAAGAGAAATGTTTTCACGACATAAAAAAGTGCTTTTCTTATCATTTTGTTTTTTATTCTTAAACAAAATAAAAATGTTATTTTAAAACCAAACAACAAACCCAGCGCATTGCTTTCTTTGCCTTTTCTGCTGAACGGAAGAGTATCACTAACAGAATTATTACTGTTACACTGTTTTTTCATAAAATCCAACACGAGTAGACGATATAGTGTGGGCGTTGCAGTGCGTTTCCGAGTCGGCAGGGGGCGACATGAGCAGCGCAGCGCGTGCTGTGGGCTAGTGAAGAACCGGTTGTTGTAGTAACTGACAACTGCGCGTCTGTTTCTGAGCATGTGAGTGTAAACAAACCACTGACCGTAAACTTGCACAATTTAATTGCCTTGTATCTGTCATTGAAAACGGATGGACGGAAATTTGTGCTTTGAATTTTACCCCACGTCTGACGTTTATGGTTTTGTGTTTGATCACATGTCTGTAGGTTGAGGTGAGATGTCTACATTAAAGAGTCTCGTCCCTGCACGCTTTCTCACGCTGAGCGCGCACCTAGTCATTACCATCACTATATACTGGTCTCGGGTGAGTGGATGTCTCACATTACTGTTGTTTCTAATATTTACAGTATCCGGATACAATAAGAGGATGTTCAGAGAAGAGTCGTTAGACTGTAAGTGTTGATCAGTGTGTTTGATCAAATGATTTTGTGTTTTAAAGGAGAATAATGTTCAGTCGTGTCTACCTCTTGATTTTACTGAAGAACAGTTCCGAACGGAAGATACACGGTAAACACACTGACACACACACTCACACACGTTTGAATATATTAGTGTGATCATTTCGTAGACTTCCATTGATTTTATATCAGGCTAGTGATATTTCTGCCCCACAACCTTAAACCAAACCCTCACACAAACGTGCATTTTAGGATTTAAAGGAAAAATATGATTTGGCCAATTTATGAGACTATTTATCAAGGGAGGACTTAAAATAAAAATAAAAAAGTATTATTTTAATGTTGATCATTTCTGATCTGTCCGCCTGTTTCAGGCTTGTTGTGGCTCTGACTGTCACTCTGGGTCTGTTTGCTGTTGAATTGGCTGGATTCTTTTCTGGAGTGTCCATGTTCAACAGTAATCAGAGTCTTCTGTGTATCCTTCAACTTACCACCAGCCTCACACACCTTCTGTGCGGAATCATGTATTGCATACAATGAAACAGGTTCCCAACCTATGAAACAGAATATTGAATAAGAGAAACATGTGTGGATGCTGTCTGTTAAATAAATAGGTTGTCAGTGTTGAGAAATAAGAGAGAAGTTGTGATGCTAGCTGATAAGAAAAAATTGTTTCAGAAGCAGAGACGAAAGATTATGATGACATACGTTTATTATATATATTATATATGTGTATATTATTCTAAGTTGTATAATGAATCATTGATTCTGATCTACATTATAAGTGTTGTTAGTTAAAACTGAAATCATTTACGCTGTCTTAAATGTAGAGATTGTGTGTCTGGCGTGTTTCTCTGAGCATCTCCACAGCTTTAATCGTTCACTCCAGCGCGTCTGTCAGTTTGTCTCTGTTTGTGTTTCAACAATGGCCCTGCTGGACGTACTGGATCATATTCAGCCTCTGCAGGTCTGCTCACTTTATCAGTCTTATATAGAAGTCGTGTTTTGTAATCATTACTACTGTGTCTGTTTGTATGGCTGTATTTTGCCAGTAATTGAGGCACATCTGTGTTTACTGTCTGTAACAGTGTGATTCCTGCAGTCTTTGAAATGATTCTCTTCATTTCATTGAAGTCTGTGTGAAGATTCTCCTGCCGAGACCACCTAAGACAGAAAGGCCCCCGGCTTCTTTTGAATTATGATTTGTCATGGTGTTTTTGAGCGAATTACAGCAAACGTATATTGTCTTGTAAGACAATCATCTGTGACTTTGATAATGTTATACACTGTGATGAGCTCAGATTTCACACAGGTTTGCTTCTGTCCTCTCCGACACATGGCTATGGAAAAATAAAGAATTTGATCAGAAATATTTAATATTGATTTTTACAGTGAATTTGTTTCTGTACTGAATCAGTCTTAAGTTGACTGTGTGTAGATGTTTTTGACAACTGTGTATTTTTATATAGATTTGTGCACTGATCTGATGTTGATGTTATTTTTAAATGCCTGTCTTATAGTGTCAGTCTGTCTTCCTTGTATGCATATGTATACTTGTACAAAATAATATAAACACACAATAATTAATTGACAGTATTTAATTGCACCCTACGTAGGATTAGAAAGAAATGTTTTAATGCTTGTATTTCGGTTTAGTATTTGGTGTGTGTGATTAGCTGGGCCAACAGAAAAAATATTTTTATATCATTTGAAATAAAAATAAGAAAACATGTCCATCTATTGTGCGCCTTTATCACGTTTTAACAAAAAGCGCTTGCGCGAATGTAAGGGACTAGTAAGTCCAATGGTCCAATCAGCGGACAGTTAGTTGCCAATAGGAGACCAATAGGAGAGCAGCTGTTTTCATTTTAAATCCAGGCGGTTGAAAGCGAAACGGCAGAAGTGAATCACTGCGATTTGGAAATATAATAATAATTATAGTAATTATTACCACCATCGCCATGCAGGTACAACAATAACCAATGCTTGTTTATATACGTGCTTATATAAACGTTATGTTATGTTAGTGTAGCGCAGCGGTTCGCTGTATGTAGCATAACATCCGTTTAAATGTACCAGAAATAGATGTTTGTGCTTTTGTTTCGTGTTTTAGTCACCAAAGCTTTTATGTTAATCATATCTGTGTTGAGTTTGAGACGGTTGTATGTGTTTTATTAGAATAAAGAGAACAAGGAGCCACGAGCTGTTTACACACAGGTAACGCTTTAAATGTATGTTTTAAAGACAGTTTAAGTACAGCTTAAAGAGATCAGATGCGTGTCAGTAGCCCTTCATCACTGCTGTGTGTCTGATGATGATGATGATGTGTTGTGCTGTTATTCAGGCTTCCTGTGTCGGTCCGATCCGAGTTGGAATGAATTCATCTGCAGACTCAAACGCCGTCACAGGTACAACATCTGCACACACCAGCAACATCAGATTTGATTATAAACTAGCCGTAATATTCTAAACATTGATTGTGCAATCAATGTTTGCTCATGTCATGTGAAACCCAGTGGCACAATGTCCGATTTAACGCCGCGAGTGATCGATGGATGACGCGTTTGAGTCGAAACACCGGGCGCTTCTCAAACGGAAGGCTGCGTGCTAGTAACCTTACGGTTGTTTACTTTTATCAATGTACTGGATTTGAAATGTCTTTAAACGATAATTATGGACATTGCGATCTTCAGCTACTTCAGCTGAAAACAAATTCCGCAGGAAGAAATTACACAAACGTGATTATTTTTAAACATAGAGACGTACATCCAGAGCTTATAATACAGTGCATCGTGAGAGTGAAATTGTTTTGGCAACCAGCGCCACCTATCTGAGAGGCTTAAATGAGCTGGAGGTCGTCGGTCATTTAGAAATCCTGGTGAAAGCACGCTTCGTCTGGAAATGTTTGGCTTTATTGCGCCACGCTCAATGTGAAAAGGCTGTCAGGATTAGATGTTCTGCTGTCTGGTCCAGGTCACTCTTCAGTGTCAGCCTGTGTGACGATCTGTGTTCTTGTCCTCCAGACAAAAACCATAAGTCTGATTGTTTATAAAAGTAATATCACCTTTCAACAAACCTTATGATTCACACACTGGAGTTTAATTTTCTGGGTTTATGGACTGTAGTAATCGTGATGCTTTGAAACCACCAGTAAATGAGTACTGAAGATGACATTGAAGTGCGAAGTGAAGCTGATGCTGAATGATTTTCTCTTTGTTGAAGGTCCAGGGAGAGTTCCAGTGAAGTCCAACTCAAAGTGAGTTCATTTTAAACCTGTTACAGACTTACAGTGCATTCTGAGGGATTGATCTACCAATGCTCTACCAATTGAGCTACAGGAACCTGAACTCTGGCTGATGGCTTCTCATGTTTCCTCCAGTGTGTTTAATATCTGCTGTTCTCCTGCACTCAGAAAGTTCACCATTAAAGACTTTGATATTGGCCGTCCGCTGGGCAAGGGGAAGTTCGGGAATGTGTACTTGGCACGCGAGCGGAAGCTGAAGGTGATTGTGGCTCTAAAGGTTCTGTTCAAATCTCAGATGGAGAAAGAAGGTGTAGAACATCAGCTGAGGAGAGAGATTGAGATCCAGTCCCATCTCAGGTGTGTGACATCATCATCTGATGTGACCTCTCGTTCTGAAGCAATGTATAATGACTTCTGGAGTGACTTCTTGAATCCGCTTGTTCTCTGTGACAGGCATCCAAATATCTTGCGCTTCTATAACTATTTCCATGATGACTCGCGGGTGTTTCTGATTTTGGAGTATGCTCCACGAGGAGAGATGTACAAAGAGCTCCAGCGCTGTGGACGTTTCGATGATCAGCGAACAGCCACGGTGAGTGATCTGTACATGTGTGTGATATCACAGATGTATGTCATCCTTCTTGTATGTGAAGAGTCAGATATGTGATTTACTGAATTCTCATTGAAGCTGGAATTATTAGCCAGTCATCTCGGAAGTGTTTGGCAGTTAATCTTCATGTCTTTGGTGCTGTGCAGTACATGGAGGAACTGGCCGATGCTCTTCAGTACTGTCATGAGAAGAAGGTGATTCACAGAGATATTAAACCAGAAAATCTTCTGCTGGGCTTCAGAGGGGAGCTCAAAATCGCAGACTTTGGTTGGTCTGTCCACGCTCCTTCGCTAAGGTAACAAACAGCTTATAACTGACTTCTGACCAGAATCTTGGTTCCTTGTCAGTTTTGAAATTCTTCACTGTGAGTGTGTGTGTGCGCGTGTTGCTTCAGACGTCGTACCATGTGTGGCACGCTGGACTATCTGCCTCCTGAGATGATCGAGGGTCACACTCATGATGAGAAGGTGGATCTGTGGTGTATCGGTGTGCTGTGTTATGAGTGTTTGGTGGGAAACCCCCCGTTTGAGACCGCCAGTCACACTGAAACGTACAAGCGCATCACTAAGGTCTGTGTGATGTCCATCTCCTCTCACAAAATATCGAACCATAAATATCTGCACACTGACCTTGTTGTTCTCTTCTGTGCTTCCAACAGGTGGATCTTCAGTTTCCTAAAGTGGTTTCTGATGGAGCTCGAGATCTGATCTCTAAGCTTCTCCGTCATAGTCCCTCCATGCGTCTGTCCCTCAGGAACGTGATGGAGCATCCGTGGGTCAAAACAAATTCCCGCAGAGTTCTGCCTCCAGTCTGTAACCCGCAGGCTGCCCCACATTACTAATAGAGCAGATGAGATCCATATGGAGCTCAGAGTTTTGGTATTCTGTATATGTATAACATTAATATGATTTTTTAAATTGATTCTTAACTGGCTTCTTGATGTTTATACAAACTTGAATCTATTTTCCTCTATGCTGCTTTCTAACTTTACCTTTATTCAGTCTTCTCTGTTTAACTTAAGCTGAATGTAAAATTAAAGCTTTCAAATGTTTTTTGCTTTGACATTTGATTTGCACTTTCACAAAACTCAATGATACAGCTGAAGATTCACTGCAGCTGCATCTTGAAATATTTTTACATCAAGCAACAGTCCTAGGAGATAGATATGACTTTTCCTTTCAACTGGAACATGATTGGAATTAAATCATATCCTGGCTCTTCCCAGCTTTAAACTGGAAGTGAATGGTTCTCATTATTTTAAAGCTCCAAAAAGCACACCCATCCATCGTAAAAGGAATCCATACGACTCCAGGGGGTTGTTAAATACCTTCACGAAGTGAAATACGTGACTATTTTGAGTATATTTAGTGATCGATACAGCATATTTTAATCTAACCGTGAATGTTTCTGCTTTACTAGAATCAAAAGAGCTTTATTTTACATTTATGCATTTAGGAGACACTTATCCAAAGTTTTCACTATAGTTTTTTAGAGTTCTGTTATAATGTGTCTGGTTACCATTAAAACAGTCACGCTGGTACTCGCTGCTGCTTCAGCAGGAGAAATGTCCAATTAAATATATCTTTGTTGGTCTTTTCTTTGTTGGAAACATTTAAATGAAGCTGTTGTCTTATTGTATGTAAATATTCACTTTCCCATCACATACATATACATCAATACGACATAACCAATTATATAATATTAGTTATGAGTCACACTGTAAATGTGTCTGTATAAGAAGCTCTGCTTCAATAATAAATTTAATGTCATCGCCGTATAAAAACAAACAAAAAATTAGGGTTAGAGAAATAATTAGACAAGAAATATTGATTTGAAATATTACCTTATTTGTACCAAATGCAGAGCAGAGTGATACATAAAACATTAGCAGTGCTGGTCCTGCTAACGGCATACCCAGATGAACAGTATTAGCAGTTTTACCATAAACTGTTCATCCAATCATTGTGTTCAGTTCAAATGTAATGATAGGACAAACTCTGTGTGTGTTCATGTGTTGGAGGAGGCGTGGCCTTGTAAAGGGAGCGTATTAAAAACTTTCAGATAAAGCAAACTTGCTGTCAAAATTCATTTGAATGTATGTTTAGGTGTACTTAATAAACAAGCACATTTCCCCCCAGAAGTGTCAAATGTGGCAAGATTTTCAATTTAGTTTACATTTTTCTATTAAATATTTTCACAGTTTTACATCGTTTCAAAGCATCTTTCCAGGAAGTACATTGAGGATCAAACATTAGTCAAACATTTCTCATACGTTCTGCTTTCCAAACTTGTAATTCATCATCATGTTTGACATGAAATGAGTCACAGATGTGTGTTAGTTGATTCGTTAGTGCAGGAATCAGAACAGTTCAGTACACCCCTAGTCTGTGAGACTAATCTATTAAAACAGCTCTGTGTAAGAGTCTGAGGAAACGCAACAGCTCATTCGACAGTATTTTATTCCTGTAGTATAACTAAGAATAGATTATTCCATTGCTCATGTATTATTGGACGTGTTTAATCTAGGGAAGCAGGAAACAGCTGTGTGTATTTAGACAGACGTTCTCATTTGTTCCAGTAAGAAGCTAAATATGATCTTTGTAGATGTTCTGTTCAGCTATTTCCTGCAAATGCAAGTTATTTCTAAACCCAACACGAACTGTAAGCAGTAAAACCAGCAAAAACGATTTTCTTAGTATTTTCTTAGTAAATCCACGACATAAGTGAGAGGTCCTCACTAATACAGCTATGTGTTTCTATCACTGTGAGGCTGAATGTTCTAACAAGGATGGTAAAAGTCACACACACATATACTGTGGGAACCAGCCTATGGAAATGATACATACTAAATGATGCTTATTTAAAAGCGTAAAAATCCAAAAAGGTTTGTGTGCGGGTTGGGGAACAAAATGCACAGTTAAAGAAGTTATTATGGAAAGTTCTCACTTGTTAATGTAATATTTGTATCCACAAGGTGGCGACACCTCCTGTTTTATTCAATCTCACGCTTTTTGCGCTTTGGTTCCCACAACTCGATTCAAGTCGTTGAAGTCAAGTCGAAGTTTATTGTTGCCACGAAGCTACAAATCATGAAGCTACAAATCTTGCAGCTATGTGTGTAAATTGAACCAGAAATAACCATAGTTACAAACAGTGTTGCAATGAAGCTACAAAGAATTTAGTGATAATGTTTGGATTGTTGGGTGTTCTGTGAGGGCATTAAGAACACATGCTCAAGTCTGTAGCTTCTATGGTCAAAACCTTTTCTCAGTCGCTCTGGAGTTTGCAGGCCACTCTGGAGACATGTAGGCCAGGTATCGTAACCCACGCTTGGAATTTATCCTCTGCATAACCCAGAACCCGACTCTTAACCGATCCAGTTAGTACACACACATTGAGTAGTGAGTTCAGCCGGAGGCAGTGGGCAGCTGTTACTGCAGCACCCGGGGAGCAGTTGTCTTGCTCTAGGACATTTTAGTTGTTTCCTGTCTGCATTGAAAATTGAACCAGTGATCTTTGGGTTACAAGCCTGACTCTAACCAGTAGGCTTCGACTGCACTCGTAATGGTTGTGCTTTTTAATGGTGCTTGTCTAATATGTCATGTATTCTTCAGTTTGTTTATGCCTCTGTCCTTGTTTGTTTGTTGAGTAATGTATTAACCTGTTTGTTGTTGGGGTGGTTCAGTAAAGTTCCTGCAGGTTTGACTCATGTAGACAGATACAGATGAATGATGTTTTCTTAGCGTTTCATTTCACTCTCATAAGGGCTTCACTGTTTCCATGGAAACAAACAAGGACCCTGTGTGTCTGCTTGATTGTAACATGATTGTAAGGAGAACACTGTCAGAACCAATGAGAAACACAGTCTATAGCATCTGGACTGTGCAGCTGCAAATCCCTGTGCATGATTTTCATTTGGCAGGATTTTCGTACTGGCATGAGCATGTATGAGTTTTAGATGGGGGTCTGTAGATGTTGTCATTTCTACAGGAGATGGTGTGTGTCTGTGTGTGTGTGTGTGTGAGAGAGAGAGAGGGAGAAGGAGAGGGAGGCAAGCTGCAGTTTATTCATCACAAACATTTTCTCAGAATTCTTGAGAGTATGCTGTTTAAATGCCCTCATTTCCCTACAAGCACAAATTCAGACTTCATACACACACCTTCATGTTTTTAAAGCTTTGTAAAGGAAGGTAGAGCATAGATTATTTCATATAATTATTTAAATTCTTACAGACCAATCATAAAGCAAACATTTTTATTAGTATTATTTTGTTAAGCAAGTTAGCCCCCCCACACGCGCCAGTATAGTCCTTACAGCTTTTACGCTGTTGAAGGATTGTACATCCCACAGCATGTTTATTAATAGCGACACGCGTGTGATTGATCTTTAGCTCATCTGATGGGTTTAATCATTTTTTCTCGTGCACTCGCAATTTAAACCTCGCGCGCGTGCACACACACAGACGACCGAGCTTTAAACGGGAACAGCCTTCACGAGCAAGTTCACAGATATTCATGTCAGATTTGCATATTACTTACCGGCGAGATTTTATAGCGCGTGAGTGATGATGTCTAAACATCATCTTTAGTGGCCTACAAATCTTTATCAATAAACACAAATCCTCCATACATGCATGTAAATCCTCTATACCCCTCAGTCTCACTAAACTGAACTGTATTTAATAGTGGGACTATTACTGTAACATAGTTTTATCGCTATATACTTAGATGCAGCTGTAAATCTGTATTTTCTGTTGATTATGTATTTGCTGAAATAAAACAACGTCTAACAATTAAACATATGTATGTTTTCTGTTTATGACGCTTAAAACCGGGCAGAAAACAAACTCCCTCAACAAATATGTGAAAACTTTACGTGAAGGACAGTAAATGTAACATGATCGCGCGTGTGACAGGAGAGAGGAGGAAATAACACGAATTTACAATAGCAAGCTTAACGAGTCCATGTGAATCTCATAACCCATCTCATAGCATTAATGGACGATTGTTAAAAAATCTTTTTATTACATATTTCCTGTCAGCGCGTAATGAACGAGATTTTAATTTACAAACAGTTTAACAGTACTAGTACGGAGATTATTTGCCCGTAACATTCCTCGAATATCAGGCGGTAAAATAATCGCATGTATTTTTTTTAATTAAAAAAAGCAACTACATAACAGAAGTCAAAAGAATAATACAAGAATTTTGTTAATTGGTTGCTTATTATTTTATTGTTATTAATATTATTATTATTGTTGTTATTGTGATTCTTGTTGTTGTTGTTATTATTATTATGATTATGTCCGAATGTAGTTAGAGTTTTGTAATGATTAATCACAAATATTCGAAATTACTTTTATAATAAAAGTAAAATCGGAAAGCGTTTGAATGGAGCTCAAGCTAGTCAAATAATATCTCGATTTCATGAATGATGATAACTGAAACACGACTGGAGACCAGAAACCAAATCCAATCATTGCTTGTGGCCTATAATTTATATAAACTATAAAGGAACTTATGAAACTCGTTGATTAGCAGTGTGGATACATGTGATAAATACATATAAAAACTGGTTGATGCTGTATGATACTACGCGTACCTGTCAGTGTAGCTCGATTTGAATAAATTCATGAGCCAAATTCACAAGTGTAAACCTGTTTAAATGTCCAATCTGTCAGCCATAACGATCAAATAAAATTACACATTTAAATAATGATTTTGTATATTGTGTTAGCGCTGTAAAAGTCTATTTTCTCACCTCTCTGAAAGATGTTTGTAGGTGCTTTCACACTGTTGCGCGTCTGTGCATCGTGTACTTTATTAGCTCATGTGAATTGAAAGGGGAACTGGTATCTCCTCGGTGGGGACACAGTCTCGCCTCGGGTGTAGAAGGGTTAAGAGGTGACAAGTTTTGGGTGTTCAGACACGCTGTAAATCTGTGGAAGTTACTGACATCCAATCAGAACGCGGCACCGCTACCTGACTGACCAATAGGCGTGCGTTGTGAGGTCAGTGTGGGCCGCAGGTGAAGTGGATAGTAGCTCTGTGTGTTCACTCACTCTTGCGCTCAGGCGACGTGGATGCGCATCCACAAAAACTCCCTTCACGCGCCTTTCAAGCGGGAGCAATGCAACCAAACTGCCGCCACGGGGCTCAGTCTCCATCTGATCTGGACCAGGACCGTGTAACTCCGTTGAATCAGCACTGATTTTTTCTGCTTAAAATGGCTGTGCGCAGAAACTCTCTGATGCCGTTCTCCATCCAAGCCATTCTGAACAGAAAAGAAGAGTCTCGCCACCTGAAGGATCTGGATGTGTGTTTCTCCAAAAGCGCGTGCTGGAAA
>JAZGTJ010013510.1:0-14909 GCA_036877575.1 Botia almorhae
TGCCTTATTTGATTTCATCTGTCATCACTCTTTCATGCCATATTTGATTTCATCTGTCATCACTCTTTCATGCCTTATTTGATTTCATCTGTCATCACTCTTTAATGCCTTATTTGATTTCATCTGTCATCACTCTTTCATGCCTTATCACGCTCAATAGTAATTGAAAATTATAGTTAAGGTTGCAAGGATGGTCAAACCTCATAATATTTAACCCTAAAACATTCTGAAGGTGATGTGTTATCACCTTTAGTATTTAGTAAAAATCAGTAGGTCACTTGGTAGGTTGTATTGTTAGGTTTGGGGGTTTTACTTTAAGAATTGAACCTCATGTTTGTTAATCTGAAGAGTTGTTCACCAATATCAGTGGTGCTCTTGACTAAATGAGTCCAGCAGCAACTGTCTCAAACAAAATGTTTAAAACAGAGATCCGGCAGTTTTCAGACAGAATCAAAGATTTCTGAGTGTGACTTAGAAGGAGATAATAAGACACTATTACAACAGTGTGTTTTCAGTGTATATGAGCTTTAAGCACTGATCTCTCTCTCTTTTCCTCCAGCCACATACCAGAGGATAAAGCCGGTGTTAGCTCCCCCTACAGGCAGAGAGCAGGACAACAGCTCCAGCTATTCTGTGACTCTGTTCATTGGAGGTGGAGAGATGCCATCAGTACGTCCTGTGATGGCTGAGACGAACGGCTTTAGGCAGGAGACCTTCTCTGAACTTGCCCTGCGGAGCTACATGAGCCTCTCAAGACCACGGAACAAATCTGTCTTCAGGAAGTTCTTTGGAAAAAAGGAGTGACTGAAACTTACTGCCGACCAAAAACAGACTCTGTCATGTGCAGGACACACAATTTTTCTTATATATATTTATGGATAAGATGGCAAGAGCCATTTATGGTTTAGTTTTTAAGCCTGTAAAGAAATAAAGAGACAGTTCACTCTGTCATCATTCAGTCTGTCTCCTGTCATTTAAACCTGTGTGACTTTCTTCTGTGCAACTGGAATGCTGAATTTGTTACCAGTCTTCTATGTTTATGCATTTGACAGACACTTATTCAGAGTGACCTACAGTGTGTTATATAAGAATCAAACCCACAGCCTTTGTGCTGCTAGCACAATGCTCTAGCAGTTGAGCTACAGGAACACATTGAATACTGTATAATACAGTAGCTTTGTGTTAAAAAAAGACAGAAATGTAAGTTATCTTCTGAAAATCCCCCATTGATGTAAGTCTATATGTTCTGTCACTCATTTTCTTCATCATATTTGGAGCTTGACAGCATTTCTCCACATTTATTCTCAAGTACACACTGAACACCTGCTGAACGTCTTGTTTCGTGTATAACAGAAGAAAGTCGATCAGGTTTGAAACAACACAAATGATGACATGAGTTCATGCATGAGCATGCTTTAATTTCAACATTTTCCCACGCTGAAATTTCAGTGTTTGTCTGAAATGTCAATAAGTGAGTGAGTTTGCTGTTGACACAGTTCTAGTCCTGTGATGTGTGTGTGATTAATAATCTACTGATACTAAGCTTTTGATGTGTTCACATGTGTTCTGTTGAGCTGTTTTTTTATTTTTTTTATTTTCTGTCTGTATGTTTGTGTTTTTGGCGTGGACTGCAGTTTATGTTAATGATTATCTTACCGTTTCAGAATGTCCAGTCATTGTTTTGTTGAATGTTTCTGAGGTTATGGCACATAGTATTTGTTGGCCTGTCATGTTCCAGTGTTGACTGGTTTTGTTAATGTGTTTCTCACAGATGTCTTAAAGGTACAGTTCACTCAAAAAAATAATTCTCACTGTGTCCCAATTCACATATTATCCATAATGAATAGTGTCCAAAATTAGAATTAGTCCCAAATCATAGTATGTTGAAATGAGAATCCTTAAAGTGTTCCATGGTGTACTGTTTCCAGTGAAACTTCAAAATGCAGGTTCATAAACACTCTGATACCTGATATTACCCACAATGCACTGAATAAAGTAGGAATGCTCCACTGAATTAAATTATATTAAATTTTATTGTGACAGCTTGCTACACACTCAAACATACATAAAAAGAGCATAAATTTAAGTGTCTAGTATAAGCAGGTAAATTGGGAAGCAGTATCTGTATTTGAGCTGAAAATTTCATGTTGTCACTCTACATTGAAATTTATTACAGTCAACCAGGAAAATCATATACATACATTTAGGACATATATTTCATACTGTTAAAGTGAAAGATCTACTGTAATATGTATTTTTTCAGAATACATGTATATGTACAGTAACAACTAAAGCAGACTGTCTGATTCACAACCTTTAGTCACCGTTATTTAGCCACTCAAATCTCAGTACAGTCATTCATTTTTAAACATACCGTAGCAGCTAAAGACACATAATTAATTTGTATTTCTGGGTGAGCTGATTCTTGATTGTGTGTTCTCAGACTTCTAAACACCAGACGATTCACACTTTTACACTTTTGCTTTCTGTATTTATACTAATGCAGTGTGTGTGTTTATATGTAGTCTGGGTGAGTTGTATTATACACAGAACACAAAGGTGTGAGACTGGTAACCTGACTGACTTCTGTACACAATTTAAACATGTTGTACATTATTTCACTGTGGCTTTCACAATAGCAGAAAGTGTCAGGACTGAGTTACTGTCAGATTTATGTTCAGTTGGAGAAAACAGTCACTGTGTTTTGCCCATAGAATAATGATGTCAGAGCTAATACAGTAGTTTGAAATGAATGTTGCAAAAAGTCAAGTATGAATCTATGGCTTATGGCAGATTAGCTGCACTGGTGATATTCATTTCTACAGCACTGTACAGGTCGACCCACTGACCAACTAACTGCTCACTGGTTCAACCAGTCCCAGCAGTCAGAATATACTGGTTTAGAAACGCAAATTTGTTATATTTACAAAATAAACAACATGTTGTGACATAAAGTAACACAACTGAGATTAATGTAGTACATATTTCTTTTGTTATTAGTTCAACTTGATTACTCTGCCTGTAATTGTTTAGGGTTGAACTGCATCTTCAGGTTGGTTTTGTGAATGAAATAATGAGTAAATTTCTCACTCACACACTGAAATATGAGGATTATATTCATGATGAAATTACAGGGTACTGTATTTACAAAATCCAGATCCAGCCTGTTTTTCCAAGGGCGACACACTGAAAGATTTCTGGCCTCACGCCTTTAAATGAATGATTTTCTGACAGTGAAGACTGTTCTGGTTTGATGGCTGTTTTAATGATCTCAAAGAGGTCATGCTCACCTCCAGTTCACTCTCAGTTCTCTCAGATAAGATTCTGAAGTGCTGATATGGCAACTAAAGATAAAGACTTTGAAGAAGCTTCCACAATAATCACCAGAGCAGAGAGGAGATCAGACACTGAGCCCAATTCGTCAGAGGCTGATGCTGCTCTCGTGTTTTGCATTTGAAAAGCAGTTATGACTGCAGGCAAGAAGCCTCTTCAATCCCTTTAAGCTTTCTGAGAGTCTGTGCATTTATAAGTGGTGTGTTTTATTTTATGTTAAACTGATAAGACATAATACAGTCGCCATTCAAAATTAACAGAGCAAAGGCACAAAACGCAAGAGAATGGGTGATGTATCAGACCACACCAGCTTAAATTCAGAGAGCTGAAAGGAGGTAAAAATATGGTAAACAATGACACCACACAGCCCGGGTCGGATCAGTCTGATGTGCTAAGGGATGAATATAGAACATGAATTAGTATTAGTACCAAAACATCACTAAACCATGTACCACCAAACCAGTTCTGTGAATTAATGTTTTTGTTAGTGTTGTCAAGGTTATTGAATATTGAGAATATGAGAAGACTGGATATTGATTTTTTCATTTCTCAAGAAGTGGAGTAAGTGTGACGTGTGATGTGTGACGTGCTGTTGACATGGATGAAGGGTACAGGGTCAGGTCTTGACCTCAGTGAACGCCACACATTTGACTCACTATCAGTCCACCAGAACCTTCTGATGAGAGACCTGATTGTTCATGTTTATTGGTATAGCTGATGTTCATCTGAAACACCGTCTGTTCGTTCATGTGACACTGTCAGTTGAAGAGCTCAAACACACACCAGTTCTACTGTATGTGGAGAACAGATCAGTTTAGATGATCAGGGAAGAACTGAATGACAAATGTTTTAGTTAGTAGTTAGTAGTTTAGTTAGTACTCTCTGAGTTTGGGTTACAGGCTTTGGAATCTTGGTAAATTGTTTGGGATGAGAGTTCATTATTATCTTAGGAAAAACACCAGAGAAACATCAGTTTGCCCTCTGTCTCATCTCATCACTGTTCAGCAGAAACTTCTGAGATATGTGGGGGTTTTATCTTGGCTACAGGAGGTTTTAATGACTGCACACAAATGGAGTGTGACTGTGAAACTGTGTTCATTGATTCATGATGAATTTCAGCAATCAAACTGGGGTGAGTGTTCATGTGAGAAGATGGAGAAAGTGAGCCACTGACTGAGAAGTGTATCTAACACATCTCTCAAATATTAGTTTATTTGTTAGTTTGTTTTCTTATTCTTTTGAACCTTTTATTTCAGTAAAACAGTTTATTAACTGCATATTTTCTGAAGAAAAATGTATTTTTCCTAGTTAATGTAGTAAACTGTAAAGAAAGAGGAAGCCAACTTTTTCAGAATGCTTTTAATGTTCATCTGTTCTTGTATCCTGTGAGCTGAAGCATTTGACCTCGTGTCATGGGAGTTTCTCTGTCCAAATGTGTCCCTGAGGGCCATTTGTGACAATCTCTCTTCTTACTGTCAGCCCTGACCAGAACCTCACAGGTCACGACCTCTCTCAGTACACACACATTCATATGAGAAGAGTGTGATTGTATATCCGGTCCCACAGCAATGAGGAGAATGGAGGAAAATGACCTCAGATTGATGTCACCCTTGAGGGAGAAGTTAGCCTTCATCTGTCTCCTCCACACATGAACAGGTGAGCTGTAAAACAAGCACATCTTTCAAATTAAAGCTTTAATATATCTGAGAGATATTCCTGGTAAAAAAACAAGTGAATGGGCACCTAGGACATGCAGATATAATGTACTTACAATGGAAGTTTATGGGGGAAAATATTTTTACTACATAGAAAATATCTGTGTAAGGTTGTTACCGAGATGGCTGTCAAATTGACTTTGTGGAGAGTTTCTTTCTAGCTTTACTCAGTAATAACAATTATCTTTATATGTAACATTAAACAGACAAAGTTAATAAACAGTTCTGTCACACTAGTCTTGTGTTAATATATAATGTTGAAAACCAGTAGCTGTGTTTAAAGATATGATGTATGATGTAAATGCATCTGCAGTACGCTTGGTTTTACAAACTGAGAAACAAACCACAACTATTTTCTGTGGTAAGCCGTCCAGAGAGGTAGATTTTACTCAAACTATTCCTTTAGGGTATGTTTCCTTTAATCACAGTTATCAGCCTGTTCTCACAAGTGGAACCAGAGGCAGAATGTCATAGACAGTGAGTTTTGCACCAGTGTGCAGTATGTATGTGTTCATGTAGCTTGTTTTCTGAGAGCTGTGAATGTTGTGTGTCTGGACTCAGGAACAGTTGTGTAGGACAGAGAGATTAGTGTGTCTGTGGTCTCTAGTCATCTGGGCTTGTATTGTGATCTCTTCACTGTGGTCTTTAATCTGAGGAGCTTCAAAGCTGAAACACTATATGTCTGTATGTCACTATATGTCTGTTTTTAAAGGAGGTGATGATGTAATCCGTGTGCTTGAGTCACAGCAGTGTTTCTGGAAAGATGTTCTGTTCTGGGTGCTGTGTTGGATCTGATAACGTTTACTTCTGACGCTTACTCTACTCGTACTGGAACGCAGATGTTCTAGCTGGAACAGCTCCATGCGTTGTTGCACTCTGTGTTACCACAGAGCGCGCTAGGGAACAAATGCCCTTAAAAAACGATTCTATGAGACAGAATTCTAAAAAATCTCTTTCACATAAACATTTTGTACTGAATTTGTTTGCAGTGTGATGATTAAGCCAGAACAGTATTTGACATGAAGTGAAACTGGACACATCGGCGTGTGATTGGACAGCTCATAGAGACAGACACTGGACACATCAGCGTGTGATTGGACAGCTCACAGAGACAGACACTGGACACATCAGCGTGTGATTGGACAGCTCACAGAGACAGACACTGGACACATCAGCGTGTGATTGGACAGCTCACAGAGACAGACACTGGACACATCAGCGTGTGATTGGACAGCTCATAGAGACAGACACTGGACACATCAGCGTGTGATTGGACAGCTCACAGAGACAGACACTGGACACATCAGCGTGTGATTGGACAGCTCACAGAGACAGCATGTGTTAGTTTTAGCCTCGATGTGTTCATTTGTATTAATGTAAACATCTACAGACCAACAGCTGCTAGCGTCTGTCAGTCGTGATTCGTCTGCATGGGCAGAAGCTTATTGTTGGTGGTAATATATTGAAAGGCTGCTTTTCTCCATATGGCTCTGACTGTATAAGCCCCCCTGGGCTTTACACACACACTCTCGAGGGGGGGGGGGCTTGGGGTCTGCATTAAGCGTCTGGTCATGAATGCATGTCTGCGATATAGAAATGCCCAGATTCACTTCTTCTGTACAGCTTTGTGTTGCCTGCTTTGATAAGACTGAACGTGTATTGAGTGAAAACACACACACACACAGATGAAGTAAAGTGAAAGTGACCTATTCGTCAGATATGGTAACCCATACCTGTGCATACCTGTGACCTCTGCATTTAACCCATCACTGGTGAGGAGTGAACACACACTGCAAGTCGTGAACACACAAACACCCAGAACAGTGGGCAGCACATTATAGCCCGGGGAGCAATTGGGGGTTAGGTGCCTTGCTCAAGGGCACTTCAGTTGCAACACCCCAGTGCTGGAATCGAACCAGCAACCTTCTGATTACTAGCCCAACTCACTAACCAGTAGGCTACAACTGCCCCCAGATGTTCTGTTCACTGTTGGTCTGGATGGACGAGAAGATGAGTAGATGTTGCTTCTGATGTGGCTTTGGGCAGCCAAGAGTGTTCTGCAAGCTGAGATAGAGTAGAGTTATGGAAATTGAAAAATGTCTCTTTACGGCCCTCGAGTGTCATTGAAAGCAGTTTTTGTGGACGGATTGTGAACAGGACACGAAATTATGAAGAGAAGTTATGATCTAGTGTTAAACATTTTCAGTTCAACAAAGGATGGATCAAAACGTATGCAGAATTTATTCAGTGCTGCTAAGCAATGTATTTTATTCTTAAAAATAAAAAGCAAACACGAATGTCATTTCATATAAAAAACAGATTTTCGTTGTTTGTGAGCAACTGAGTATAAGGGGCCTTGCTCAATCGAACCAGCAACATTCAGGTTACAGGTCAACTCTCTGACCAGTAGGTCATAAATACCCTCAGCCTGGGTTGGATGATTTCAGAATAGATGCATAAAATACATTTGCAAAAGTAAACCTCACTCCCAAGTTGGTTATAGAAGATGACATGAATATAGTTATACGTCCTCTCCACAGAGAAGCCTGCAGGACACGATTGGGTTCTGCACCATCAACTTTATTATGTAATCCATCTGTGCTGCCTCTGCGGGCCTCTGGCAGCATCTTTAAGAGAACAGTAGAAGAGTGACCCTCCACACAACTACCCACAATCCCCTTGCTTAGCATGTAAGAGGTAGCGGGTCCATGCCCACATCCCGCAATGATTTTATTGCATTACTATATACTGTAATATTTTTTCTGCTTATTTGTATTTTTTACAGCATGCGCAGTGGTTCATTAGATACAAAGCTCTACTAACAAGTTAAATCTGATTTCTGTTATGAAATTAGCCCTCAATGGCCTCCAACAGTAGAGCCCATGTTTCTATATTTATGGTGATAATAAATCAAACATGTCGACGCCCGTCACTATTGTCTGTTGAAGTTTTTTTTCACCTCCAGTGGGAAACACACACACAGGAAACACTAATCTCTGTAAGAGGAACGCTTGACAACTCCAGATCTATTTGATCCTCACAAATTCCTCACGAAGCTCCAGGATCACGTCTGCACAGCTCTCATGCGCCTCCACTGGTGTAATACAGAGCTCCATCCATCTGAAGTGTGCTGGACAAACACTGCATCACACTGGAAGGATTGACTGACTGAGATTCTGAGTTTACTGAACAGTCTAAACAGAGTGTGAGGTCCATTTCAACCGTTCTCACATGCTGATAATGTATGTTGACTCTTGTTTACTTCAGGCACCTGAAGAGCAGAAACAACTTCATCTCTGGTTTTCTGTCTGTGTCTTGTGGATGAGGATCTTTATTTGACGTTTCTTTGTCCACAGGGTTAAAAACCTTAAATCTGATTTTGTCAAATTGAATGTTTGAAAGTTACCACACAGTCTGATGTATCCACACATGTATGAACTCAACCAGAACTCTGAACTGCTGTATATATTTACAGTGAGGTCTGTGAGCACATGTCTGTGTTCATCACATGCTGGTCTAGACATTCAGAGTGATTCACAGACCAAAGGTCAAATGAAGCCATGAGCACTGTTTCCTTTTTTTGTATGATTCATTTATCTCTCAGGAAATCAACTGTACTTGTGCTGAAGAAAATGTGATCAGGCAAAATCTTTATATAAAGCTTTATTTATATATAAATCTTTATATAAAGCTTTATTTATATATAAATCTTTATATAAAGGTGACAAACAATCCTTCTTTTCATCCACTGGTCTGCAGTATGTGTCTACAGTATTTGTGAGGGTTTGAATGTAAACGTTAAGTGAGGATCACTGGTTTGTCTTTAGGAGACATCATTAGATGATGTCCAGGACAGAAGAGTCTCACTGCACAGATCACTGAACGATCTTATCAATGACAAACATCCTTCTGCTTCCCTCCTGTATCTGTTCAGAGCACAACAGACACCTGATGAATACCAGCAGTCAACACTCATTTCAAACTGTCTTCTGTATCTATGTCATTTTAAACTTCATTTAAAGAAACTGTACATTTTATACAAGCACTCTACAGTTTTGCTTTTAAACATAATTTGTCTTTATTTTGTAATAGGAAACATTTATTTCGTGTTGCTATTCCTCCGTCTTCCAGCTGAGGCCACTGTTACTCCATCTTCACATCTCAGCAGTTATAGCTCATATTCAGCTGCAAAAACACTTCTTTGTGAATCAATCTCAAGCGCCAGACATCTTAAATCACTCGTTGTAAAAACAATCAAGATATGTGATCAAACTTCTTGTCTGTTTATGGCTGTTTATATATGCCTAACCTTCCTGTGCACAAGAGAGTGGGCGTAGTTTGGCAATGGCCCGACCAATCATCTGTCTCAGTAGGCGGAGTCACAGGCCGGCTTCAGTGCGGCAGTATTGAGGCAGACGGCGGCTGCTTCACTGCATGTGTTGCAGTGTGGATGTTCATACTCTGTGTGTTACTGAGAGATCAGCGGCTGCTTCACTGCATGTGTTGCTGTGTGGATGTTCATACTCTGTGTGTTACTGAGAGATCAGCGGCTGCTTCACTGCATGTGTTGCTGTGTGGATGTTCATACTCTCTGTGTTACTGAGAGATCAGCGGCTGCTTCACTGCATGTGTTGCTGTGTGGATGTTCATACTCTGTGTGTTACTGAGAGATCAGCGGCTGCTTCACTGCATGTGTTGCTGTGTGGATGTTCATACTCTGTGTGTTACTGAGAGATCCTCTCATCTCTGCACGTCATGTTGACCTGCTGAAGGTAAGTGTATGATGTCTGTTCACTTTTAACACCATCACTTTAAATGCACGCGGGCAGAGCTTTCCTTTGTAAAGTGTTTTCTATTGTTGTCGTAAAAATCAAAGCAGTTTCTATTGACAAATAATCAGTGAACATTGCTCGTTGTTAGGCGCCTCGTTTCTACGGCCGCGGTTTATCTAGACAGACAGACTGTCTATTATAGTCGCGTGCTGCAGTTCTGGGCATCAAGTGTGCAACATTGTTGAGCGTTTGGAGTCATTTCGAGTCAGCGACTTTAATATGTTATCTGGATAGGTAGAGTTTACACAAGAGCACTGTTGTGCAGGGTGCTCACCTGAACCTCAGCTTTGTGTCGGGTTCGTGTCCTTAAACAATTGCAGAGAACTCAGGTGAGGAGTTATATGAGGTTTGTAAACATGAGCTGTTGTAAATGTTACAGAGGAAAACAGTCAAATAAAGTTGATTTTTCAAATATCAGGGTGTTGATTCAAGTACAGAAGGACTCTTGTATGTTCTCGCTGGATAACAGCTCAGTTAAAGAAATCCACACCGTATGTTGACATTTATCATTGCGCAGTTGTATATATTAGTATATGTATCTTGTGTTTTTCACACAAACACAGACACATCTGTAGACTTGCAGATGTGATGGGTGTAAAATGACAAACCAGCAGGCAAGATTATTTACTTTTTTTTTGTCTGTCTTGGTTTGTGTCCATCATCTTTTAGAAACAACATATACAAATGCTGAATTATCTTGGGAGTACCATGTAAATTTCATGATATATTGAAATGACTTGTAGGTTCATTGCCCAGAAAAACATTGTGCACCAGCCCAACAACGAGGGGGTGATATTTGATGGAGGTGATTTTGGAAAATATTTTTTAATTCTGTGCTTGGGTTAGATGGAGTGACTACAGACGGATGTTTGTCATACATAACAGTCCCGAACAGATTTATTTTATTTATTAACACCATGACAGGAAATGAAAACTTGACGTCTGCTCTCGTAAATAACAGCTGTTGTGAGAGATGAGCTGCGCAGGTGTCTGCACAACAGAGCAGTTGGTTAATCATGACTTAGGTTAATCATGTCTGTACGTATAACAGAGTGACAATATTAAAAGCCTTCTATGAATGAATCCCATTGATCTGTTTGAAATGGTGCTGGTTTAGAATCGGTCTGATAGTGTTTTATTGATCATCAGAGAGAACTCTGTCAGATGACAGTGTAACACAGCTGCTTTGCTGCTCTGTGACAGACAGCAATTAGAGAAATCGCCTAAAGCGTCTTTGAAGCTTTTTTAAAATAAGTGTTTTGTTGGATCTTGAAAAATACTCTGAAAATACCTCTTACCTGAAAATACTCGTCTGATTTCATAATGATGAAATAACTAATTGCATGTTTGATTTTGTTCGGAATGCAGGACGGTGAGTTTCTGTTAGCAGTGATTATATCTGACACAGAGTGCTTTTGTTCATCACATTTAGAGGTGATTGTGCTGTGATTTGTGTTACTAGTGTTGAGTGGATTCTTGTGTTGTTCACTCTGCTGAGATGTTTGTTTTATCTGAAGGTCTGTTTGTTTGTATTTATCTCTGTAAACTCTGGCTGTATTCTGTATTCTTTGGCTCAGTTGGTTGATATTGTTTCAAGTTAAAGGTCATGAATACACACCTGAAATGTGAGCAGGGATAAACCCGTTATTCAGTAAATACATTTTGGACCCACCCACCAAACACACACACACACATGTGTTTAACACAGTGTTTTCTTGTGTGTGACTGAATGAGACGCTCTGCTAGAGTTATTTACAGGCTTACATTACAGGCTGTCGTGCTCCTGCATGGATTTCAGTAAGAGACGATTTAGTGTCCAGGGAATGTGTTGCTGCTCTTTCTGCTGTTGTCACTGAGAGTCTCTTTGGGTGTAGTTGGGTATTTGCAGCATATACTGTGGATTCAGTCCCATGATGCATCAGGCCGTATCAGATCTGCCGGGGTAATCCACTGCACACATGTGATCTGGTGCTGCTCTGCTCTGCTCTCATCACGTGTGCTGTAATGTTAATGGATGAGAGTCGCTGTGATGGTTCTTCTTGTTCCTCACTGTTCCAGCTCTGTTTTATTCTGCAGAGGGCTGAGCAGTACGACAGATATTTCTGTCCCCCAGTAGAAATGTCTCAACTAGATCTCCGTTTGATTCAGGTTATTTTTCTTCATTGTTCTTACAGTGTAAATAGATTAATATGAAAATAGGAGGTGTGATGTGGAAGAGTTTGCTCATGTGTGTTTGTTAGGCTGGAGGTAAAGTTGAGTTTACACAGCTGTACACAAACGTGATATAACCACTGTTATACATCCAGTAAGATTTTAGATCCAGAACTGTATAATCTGTAAAAATCATAATAATATTTGTATATATTATTTATATATATATATATTATATCATATTTTTTAAAGATTATAATAATAATATGGGGGGTTGCAACTGAAGTGCTCTTGAGCAAGGCACCTAACCCCCAATTGCTCCCCGGGTGCAGTAATGTGCTGCCCACTGCTTGCCCACTTACGACTTGCAGTGTGTGTTCACTCCTCACCAGTGATGGGTTAAATGCAGAGGTCACATATCTGACAACTAGGTCACTTTCACTATAATAATCTGTCTGTAACACTCGGGTCCAGCAGAATTCCCACAGTAGTCTTTATAAACGAGCAGTGGAGTGTTGAGAGAGTGAAGCGTCTGACATCACACTTGTGTTTGTTTGTGTCTGTCCACTCACAGTAAACACAGTGAAAGTGGATCAATAACTGACTCTGTTGGGACAGGGTTCAGGGGCTGCGGGCATTCAGGGGTTAAACAATGATTCAGACCCTGACCCTCTGATGCTCCTGACCTCAGATCTGAGAGAAGATTTACAGCAGGGAGGGAGGGAGAGAGAGAGAGAAGGAGAGAGAGAGAGAAGGAGAGAGAGAGAGAAGGAGAGAGAGAGAGAGAGAGAGAGAGAGAGAGAGAAGGAGGAAGAGAGAGAGAGAGAGAGAGAGAGGGAGAGAGGGAGGGAGGGAGGGAGGTATATGGCTGCTCATTTTTACTTGCATCAGCTGTTTTCTGCTTCTGTTTTCACAGTTGCTGTGAGGGGTTGTGAGGTGTAGTTGCCCTTTCATCCCAAAGCAGCTAAACATCTTGATCGGACTGGAGAGCAGTTAAAACCCACTAAAATGACTGGTCTGTGACTATAATTGGGGTTTTTATTTATTAATTATCATGTGTATTTTTCAAATTGTTGCAGAAATTTTATTTGTACAATACAAAAAGATAGAACAAGGTCAAAACAAAACAATATTCCTGTGAAATATAAGAATGTTCTGAAACGTTGCTTTCAATCTTACAGTGTTTCTTGCATTACTGTTATAGTTTGTCTAGAAGTTCTTCTGTATGTGTCTCTTCAGCCGTGTTAGTTGTATGGCTGAGGAGTTTGCGTGCTTGTGTAAAATCAAGTGTATGTGTGATGGTGTTTCAGTTGCTGGATGAAAAGATCTCTGTATATATTTAGTCATTCAGTATTTGGTATTATTATCTGATATCATCGTGTACTGTGCTGCAGCAGTATTTTTGTAAGGAAACAGAAGCCAGTGTTTGCTAAGGATGGAATAGTAGACTCCAATAAAACAAAACTGCTGATGTAATAACTTCTGTTATTGCTGTTTATTGCATGCAGTCATGTAAGTACAGCTTAATAACTTTAACATGTATCAGAGGAGAACAGTCACAGTGCTGTGGGATGCAAAATTCTTGGCCAGATTTTATAATGATTTCTCCTGGAATGAGCAGAGTAAAATTCAGCTTGATTTTATCCAGGTGTTTGTAAGTTATAAATCATGTTGTTTATGTTTATTAGTTATGATCATTTTTTATGATCTTGCCTGCAGTGAAATCTGGCTGTTTTCTCTTTACTGCTATATTTCTCTGTTTCTTCCCTTTATAGGGCTTGTTTTCAAAAGTGTTGTTTCCTTTTTGCTCTTCAACTAATGAAGACCAATTAACCTTCATTAGCGGGTCACTTATCAAGCAGTTATGTGTTTAATCTTCTCTGTGTGTTGAACAGCTAGTTAACATCTCTCAGCTTTAGGTCAGAGCTGATTTACTGATGCATGAAAACAGACTTTCTTATTTTGTGACTGCAGATGCATCATCAAACATTGTTTTCCAGCTAACAGTGTTCACTGTGTGCTGTGTATGTGGAGCACAAGAGTACAGCACCCGTTCGGTCCCGCAGGCTCATCTTATCTCCTGTTACAGACATTTTCTGAAGCTCTCTGTTACTGCTGATGACTTGTTCATAAATATAAATCTTTTGATGAAGGAACAGCAGATGTGCAGCTGAATGCAGTGATGGTTCCTTCACTAGCAGTGATGTTAGGAACTGATGAGTGATGTGATGTTTCCTTCACTAGCAGTGATGTTAGGAAGTAATGAGTGATGTGATGTTTCCTTCACTAGCAGTGATGTTAGGAACTGATGAGTGATGTGATGTTTCCTTCACTAGCAGTGATGTTAGGAAGTAATGAGTGATGTGATGTTTCCTTCACTAGCAGTAATGTTAGGAAGTAATGAGTGATGTGATGGTTCCTTCACTAGCAGTGATGTTAGGAACTGATGAGTGATGTGATGGTTCCTTCACTAGCAGTAATGTTAGGAAGTAATGAGCGATGTGATGGTTCCTTCACTAGCAGTGATGTTAGGAACTGATGAGTGATGTGATGTTTCCTTCACTAGCAGTGATGTTAGGAAGTAATGAGTGATGTGATGGTTCCTTCACTAGCAGTGATGTTAGGAAGTAATGAGCGATGTGATGGTTCCTTCACTAGCAGTGATGTTAGGAACTGATGAGTGATGTGATGTTTCCTTCACTAGCAGTGATGTTAGGAACTAATGAGTGAGGTGATGGTTCCTTCACTAGCAGTGATGTTAGGAACTAATGAGTGATGTGATGTTTCCTTCACTAGCAGTGATGTTAGGAAGTAATGAGTGATGTGATGGTTCCTTCACTAGCAGTGATGTTAGGAACTAATGAGTGATGTGATGTTT
>JAZGTJ010013511.1:0-14908 GCA_036877575.1 Botia almorhae
CCTGTTTGGTGCTGTTCCCAAACCAGGCTGTGATGTTTCCCGTCAGGATGCTCTCAATGGTGCATGTGTAGAATGTCTTTAGCACCTTTGAGGGCAGTTTAAACCCCTTCAGCCGTCTGAGATGATAAAGACGCTGCCGGTCCTTCTTCACCAGGGTGTTAACGTGACAGGACCATGTTAGGTCCTGCGTGATGTAAACACCTAGGTACCGGAAACTGTCCACTCTCTCCACTGGGGTCCCGTCGATGGTGAGTGGCTGGTAATTCCTTTCCTGCTTTGTGCCGAAGTCCACTATCAGCTCCTTTTTCTTGCTGACATTCAGGAGGAGATTGTTGACCTGGCACCATGTCTCCAGGTTTTTAATCTCCTCTAGGTAGGCCGTCTCGTTGTTATTGGAGATCAGGCCCACCACCACAGTATCGTCTGCAAACTTCACGATGTTGGTGGAGCTGGAAGTGGCCACGCAGTCAAAGGTGTGTAGATTGTGTGTAGATCAAGGTTTTGATAACGCAACACTACGCTTTAGATTAGAACCCGCAAAGAACCGCGTAAGTATACTGAATTTATGGTGTAAGTTTCTGTAATTATAGTGTACCTATAAAGAACTTAAGGGGTAGGTAAAGGGGAACAACGTGGTAACAAACCAGATAATAACATGCAACAAACCGCATAAGTAAACTGAAGTTACCGCGTATATTTTTTGTAATTATAGTGTACCTATTCAGTACCTATGGGCAAATAATATGCAACGTTTTGGGAATAAAGGGGTAACAACCTGTGAAATTACAAATCATTTATACTGTAAGTATATAAAAGTAAGGGGTACCCATTCTAATATTGAATTGACGGTGTATGTTTCTGTTATTATAGTGTACCTATAAAGAACGTACGGGGTAGGTAAAAGGGAACAACGTGGTACGTTTGGGTCATAAGGGGGTAACAAACCAGATAACTAACATGCAACGAACTGCGTAAGTAAACTGAAGTTACCGTGTATCTTTTTTGTAATTATAGTGTACCTATTCAGTAGCTATGGGGAAAAAATATGCAAACTTATTCCCGTTAAAAAAAACGGGTAACCACCAGTGAAATTACAAATCATTTATACTGCAAGTATGTTAAAACTAAGGGGTACCCATTGTAATATTGAATTTTACGGTGTACGTTTCTGTAATTATAGTGTACCTATAAAGAACTTACGGGGTAGGTAAAGTGGAACAACGTGGTACGTTTGGGTCATAAGAGGGGTAACAAACTAGATAATTAACATGCAACTGCGTAAGTAAACTGAAGTTACCACATATCTTTTTTGTAATTATAGTGTACCTATTCAGTACCTATGGGGGAATAATATGTGAACTTATTCCCATTAATAAAACGGAAACAACCTGTGAAATTACAAATCATTTATACTGTAAGTATTTTTAAACTAAGGGGTACCTATTCTAATACTATTACTAAACTGGACAAGTAGTTAAATGAGTTAACGAGTTTCTGTTATGATTTGTAATTCACGAGTCTACTTACCTTATGAAAGATTATTTGTCGATCTCAGACACACCAGCAACTTGCAACCTAACACCACTATTACCAAATAACTTCGCATGATATAACATCAAGGTTCAGTGCAGCTTAAAGCAAGCTCACCTCTTTCCAAATACATGATGCAACGTTTGTATTTCAGTGAATGTATACTGTTGTTATAGCAAATTTTTTTTTATTTGTTTAATTTGGCCATCAAACAATTAAAACTACTGCAATGTTTTTCTCTGTAATTACTGTGCAAATAGTCTTGTTCTGTGTTTAAGTCCAACTTGTTACCCCCTTGTTCTGCTTAATTACAGGGTAAATACAACAGTTGCGGGCTGTAAATTAAACTGGTGCTTGTTACCCCCTTGTTCTGCATAGTTACAGGGTAAATACAACAGTTGCGGGCTGTAAATTAAAGTTGTGCTTGTTACCCCCTTGTTCTGTGTAGTTACAGGGTAAATACAACAAAGCAAGCTCACCTCTTTTCAAATGCATGATGCAACGTTTGTATTTCAGTGAATCTATACTGTTTTTATAGCAAAAAAATTTAGAGTCTAATTTGGCCATCAAACAATTAATTTAAAACTACTGCAATATTTTTCTCTGTATTTACATTTACATTTAGTCATTTAGCTGACGCTTTTATCCAAAGTGACATACAAATGAGGACAAGGAAGCAACTTCAATTACAATAAGAGGCAACAGTAAATAAGTGCTATAGACAGGTCTCAGGTATTTCAACACAGTACAAGAAGGGTTTTATTTTTTATATAGAAGTAGAAGTAGAAGTGGCGGTGTGTTAGTAAATTAGTCAAGGAAGTGAAGACGAAAAAGATGAGTTTTTAGTTGTTTCTTGAAGATGGCTAATGACTTAGCTATTCTGATGGGAGATATGGAGTTCATTCCACCAACCGGGCAGAGTGAAAGAAAGAGTCCGGGAAAGTGATTCCTTCCCTCTTTGGGATGGAACCACAAGGCGAGAATCATTAGCTGAACGCGCGTTTCTGGAGGGCACAAAAGTGCAAAGAAGTGAGAGCAGGTAAGGAGGTGTGAATCCAGTTGTCACTTGGAATGCAAACATCAAAGCCTTTAATATGATGCGAGCAGCTACTGGCAGCCAGTGCAACTGGATGAACAGCGGAGTGATGTGTGCTCTTTTAGGCTCGTTAAAGACCACTCTAGCTGCTGCGGTCTGAATCAACTGCAGGGGCTTGATAGTACAAGCCGTAAGCCCTGCGAGGAGAGCATTGCAGTAGTTCAGTCCGAACAAGAGCTTGAATGAGGAGTTGTGCTGCATGTTCCGATAGGAAGGGCCCTGATGTTGTAGAGAGCGAATCTGCAGGTGAGATGTGGTCAGAGAGGCTCAGTTGATCATCAAACATTACTCCAAGTTGAGTTAAAGGTGATGGTCTTTCATCCAACACGATATGTCCGTCAGGCAGGCTGAGATGCGATTCGGTACCTTGGGATCATCAGGGTGGAAACAGAGGTAGAGCTGGGTGTCATCAGCATAGCAATGATAGGAAAAACCATGTTTCTGAATGATGGATCCTAGAGAAGCCATGTAGATGGAGAAGAGAAGTGGTCCAAGAACTGAGCCCTGGGGCACCCAAGTGTCTAGATGTTGCAGGTTGGACTCCTCTCCCCTCCAAGACACCCTGAACGACCTGTTAAAGACGTAAGATCTGAACCACCGGAGTGCAGTACTTGTAACGCCTAGTGATTTGAGTGTAGTCAGCAGGATCTGGTGGTTTACAGTGTCAAAAGCGGCTGACAAATCCAGCAGGATAAGAACTGACAATTTGGAGTCCGCTTTAGCTAGTCTGAGATCTTCAACAACCGAGAGCAGTGCAGACTCGGTCGAATTACCTTTCTTGAAGCCGGATTGGTTGTTATCCAAGAGGTTGTTCTGAGTGAGAAAGGCAGAGACTTGACTGAACACGACTTTTTCCAGAATCTTGGCCATGAATTGAAGCAGGGATACCGGTCTGTAGTTTTCAAGTAGTGCTGGATCTAGGTTGGGTTTCATTAGCAGTGGGGTTACCCTAGCCTGCTTAAATGTCCTGTCATGTTAACACCCTGGTGAAGAAGGCCCGGCAGCATCTTTATCACCTTAGACGGTTGAAGGACTTTAAACTGCTCTCAAGGTGCTAAAGACATTCTACACATGCACCATTGAGAGCATCCTGATGGGAAACATCACAGCCTGGTTTGGAAACAGCACCAAACAGGACAGGCAACCTCTTCAGAGGGTGGTGCGATCAGCCGAGCGCACCATCCGCACCGAGCTCCCTGACCTGGAGACTATACAGCAAGCGGTGCTGGACCAAAGCCAGGACGATTATGAAGGACCTCAGCCATCCCAACAATGGTCTCTTCTCTCTGTTGCGGTCAGGGAAACGTTTTCGTTCTCTGAAGGCGAACACAGAGAGAATGAGGAGGAGCTTCTTCCCGCAGGCCATTCAGGCCCTCAGCCAGAACACTTAGGATCTGGACTTTCTGGACATATCACCACACGACATAAAACTCAGCCGATGTTGCACATGCAAATTTGCATTATTTGTACATATATACATATATACATCTATACATCTTACATATATATTTATCTTTATATACATATTACACTGTAAATACTGTACACTTTAAATCTTTACTTTAAATCCTTAATTTTTTTTAAACTTTAAATTTTTCACTTAAAATTTTTACTTTTCTTTCTGTAAGACAGTCGTAAAAAGCATTTCACTGCATGTCGTACTGTGTATGATTTTGTATTTGACAAATAAAACTTGATTTTGAAATGTAGTGGGGAAAATACCAGTGTGAAATGATGTGTTAATTATATGAGTAAGTGCTGGTGTGACTGCTGGAGAAATAGCTTGAAAGAGATAAGATGGAATGGAATCGAGCGGGCAGGTGGTAGGATGGCTCGATAGCATGAGTTTGGAGACCTCAGACTCAGAGAGCTGAGAAAAAGAAATGAGTGTTTGTGGTGTTGCTGGTGTAATAAGTATGTCAGTTTGAGGTATGGTGAATTGAGCGCTGATTGTTGCAGTTTTGCTGAGAAAGAATGTAGCAAAGTCATTAGTAGTGAGTGTTGAAGATGGCGGTGGAGAAGGAGGACAGAGGAGGGAAGAAAACGTTTTAGAGAGCATGCGATAGTTAGAAGCATTGTTAACTTTGTGATGCGTGCCACCATGTTACATTAGGCCTTTACAGTACAAAACATCTCTTAATGACTGTCTCAGATTTTGAGCAAGTTTTTACCTTACCAACATACTCCCCATTTCTTAATTTGTTCTGCATGTCAGTGTAAAGTTTATAATAAAACCCTTACAAACAGGGAAACCTTTTAAAGGCAACAGAAATCTGTAGTGACATTGGTGTACAGTCAATCCAAGGCCTGGTTAAACACAGCAGAGAATATTTTCCCCACTGCCTTGATAAAGAAAATATTTACAGTTATGAAGTTATGTGGCCTGATTTAGCCTAGAGATGCTGAGGGTGTCAAGATGCTGATTAATAGCAAGGCTGTTTCTGTTCATTTTCTTTTCCTGTTCTGTAATAGGCAGTACAAAGTGTTCTGTTAAGTTCATATTTAGTTTATTGGACTTTGGAGTTTTTCTTCTGAAAAATGTATACCACATATAGTACTGTAATAACACTTCTAAAAAGCCTTGTATTTTACTGTACCTTCACACTTTCATTGATTCCTGATTACCAGTAAGAGAATATTCTGTTGACCAAAATATTTGATTTTGACCTGGAATTTTGAGGATTATGTAAATTGGTGTGCATTTTTGAGATTTTGTTTATAGTTGTGAGAAAATGGTGACTTGTTTTATGAATTGTAGCAATTGAGGGAATGAACTATAATTTTCAATTTTATTTTTACAGCAAAACAAAATCAGTCAGCAAAACATTAAAGCAGTTATGTTTTATGTGAATGGCAGATACAATGTGTAATAACAGTGTTGTACACAAGGTGGAGCTACACAATTAAAAAATTTAAACATTTACGTAAGTCTGCAACCAAAGATGAAAGTTTTTTTGCATAAGTAGACTGTAGAAAAAAATTATCTTCTAAAATATCTATCTATGTCACTGTATAGAATACCGTGGTAATGGCCGGGTACATGTCAAAAACATGGTTTCATGGTAATACAATGTTATTTATATATTATATGGCACTGCAGGGTACTTTAAAAAATACAACTATACTGTGGTATTCTTCGTATTAAATGTCCAATAACTTTTCAAATTAAATTTTTTTTTTAAAAGTTAAAGAAATTTGTAAATGCACAAAGAAAATGAAGCCTATTTAAAGAATTAATTTAAAGATTAAGTATTATTTAATTGAAATGTGAGATTGTCTTAATCTTCAGATGCTGGAGATGCTCTTAAGGAAGACTCAGAAGACTCAGCGGCTCATAGTATCAGCAGAGCTTCAGTCTGTGGAGTTGATCTCCATGAGATGTTTTTAACAGTCTGTGTGACAACTATCAAAAAAAAACTACCAAAAACACCCGCATTGTCCCATCCTCACAAGAAGAGAGAGACAGAGACTGAGATTGAGGGAGGGAGGGAGAGGCAGAGAGATGGAGAGAAAGAGACTGAGAGAGAGAGAGGATGAAAGAGAAGCCATGATGCGTCTCATCTGCCTCACTCTTCAAGTTTAGCTCCGGTGATGGTTTAACTAGAGTGTTTACAGGATTATGGGAGTGCAGCTGCTCTGAGTGACACATGCTTCATCTAAACACTTCATATAAACATGAAGTGTGTTTTACAGCACTACTGTTTTCTTCTGCTGTGGATTACACACCACCACAGGCCAGTGTCTGGATCTCATCAAAGTATTCCCCTGTCTGTGTGAGTATATCTTACTGTTTTATAGAAAATACATCTTGATTTTGTACTATTGCTGACTTTTGCTCATAGTTTGTATGAAAGCGACATCTTTAAATATTGCTTTTGTTGTGGTGTGGACTTTATTTTTTTAAAGATAATCAATATAAGTTTAAATATGCTACAGTATAGTAGTTATACACATTATACAGTATAGGGCCTCAGCGCAACTGAACCAGTCTCAAAAATGACTTGAGAAAGATGCAATCCTTGTCTTAGCACTTTTCGTGTTTTTTTTTAAATAAAGTTTACAAACCTGTAACTAAAGACATTTTAGAGGTATCCTAATATCCTTTTAATTCTTAATTCTAAATACATTTTTAAGGCCCTATAAGGTTCAGTCCCAGAGATATGGGGATCTACATGTGCCTCCATGAGTAATTTGTTAATTTGTACATATTTTCAGTAGTCAAAAACCAAATGGGGGTCACTTTGTAAAAATGTGGTACTTCATTTATTTTGAGGAGGAATGTCTGTAGAATGAATTATGCTGAAGCCAGAAATGTACCTTATTCTCATAAAAACAATATTTTTTAATATCTTAATTTTTGAAAGTCCAAAAATACATACTATTATTAAAAATAAGAAAAACAGTTTTTTTTTATTTAAAACAGTTTTTTTAAACCAGAAATTGAACTCATGCAGTACCTTTATTGTAATTTTGGATTTCCGATCAGATCTATAATTTTTTTTAAATTACTTCTTTAATGTGAAACAGTCTACCAGTGGTGGTTGAAAGCTCACAAATTTTACATATCCTGTGTAAAAGGATGTCCTGGCCACTTGAGTAATCTGGAAAAATAAATTGTTATAGTATATCTAGTATGTCTGGCTATGCTTCACATTTTAAAAACAGGAAATTCTAATAATTAATCTATGTGAGGTAAATCTTGGTTTATCAAGTACACATGCGTGCAGAGAACAACCAGGTTGCCTTAAGAGGCGTTAAACTTAGATATGATACTGCATAACAGCTCCAGAAGCAATTCAAATTAAAGCTGCAAGATAAAATTTTAAAATGCAAATAAAATTTAAAATTGCTTACTGTTGGATTTAGGATATTGAAAAGTGCCTTTTTTGTAGCAGTTGGAATGTGTAACAAAATCATAGTCGATGGAGGTTTAGAGGTTTGATGAAGTAGGTGAAAGAGGCAGTATCGTAGTCAAAGAAAAGGCCCCAAAACACTCCAAAACAGCAAACAGTGTAATAATCCAAACAATTATTCCAAACTGTGAGCAAATACAGGCAGAGAATCATAAACATGACAAGGAAACAATAGTTCTGTCAGGGACACACGGAGGAAGAACCCAATCGAAGACAGCGATAAACACAAAACCTTTTTTTTATCAATATAACAACAAGGAGCAACAAAAAGCAAACAGAAATTTTCCATACAAAAACATAAATGAACGATGATAGATTACGCATAAACTAAACACACAGAAAAACAACGTTAATACTAAATCCAAAAGACAAACAAAGGCGGAGTTAACTTAAACCTTCAATTAAAGATAACAGAGATGGAATACATAAACTGTGTAAACACGGTAATAATAACGATAAACGCGGACAACACTGACGGGAACATGAACGAACCAACAAGAAGCATATAGGAAGCAGCGAGGAGAAACAGAGACACGGAATGAAATCCAAATCATGGATGGAGCACGAACGAAACATGGCAGCAAAAGCACAAATAACAGACCAGCATGAGACAGCAGACACAAGGGCATTAAATACTACAGAGAACAATGACAAGCAGGTGCATGACATCGAACAAACGAGGAAACAAGGGGGCAGGGTCATGACGTGGGACCGAAAGCACATATGACAGATGTAAACAAAGCCATGTGGCTCCACATAGAACGAACACCCAGAGCGCGGGTCTAGACTCCGAAACCAAGAACAGACAGGACCAGTCAGAATCTATCCCCAAGCTCTGACATAGAACACAGACTGTGTCAGGATCCTGGCAACACACGATCTCCAGACTTGACAAGAAGCCAGGACCCTGACAACTTCGCAGTGTGGTGTTTAAACAACACATGATGGAAAGCAAGAAAAACTAATACTATTATAGTATTATTTTATAGTTTTTTTAAAATTGCCCTGTTGCGGTAGGATGAATAAATCATGGGTGTAGATTGTACAGATCCCAAACACCCCACCTCCATAAAACCCTCTCAGTGTTCTTTGTGGACATTAGTCTCCAAAGGTGGAGGAGGTTCCATGCCCTCATTAGGGGGTGTGGGAGCAGGGAGGATCAGTTTTAACAGAGACATATGAAAAGGAGAGATTTGATCATTAGCATGAAACTCTAGCCTTTGGGTTATTGGATAAATTTGTCAGAAAACAATAGATCTACATATCTAGGGCTAAACTTCCTGCTAGGTAGCCGCAACCATAGATCCCAGGTGGACAACCAGACCCTCTGGTGAGGCTGATAGTTCGGGATGTTTCCTATAGCCTGCTTTGATTCTTTGGCTTCTGATCAGCAGCCTGACATTAGCACTGTGGCCCAGGTCAAAGACTATGCCTCCAGTAATCCATAAACACATGGTGAAATAAGGTTTGTGCTGCTTGCATGCTTTCATGTAGGTAAATCTTTAGGGGAATTAGGTGACATGACTTGGAAAGGTGATAAATGATTACCATTATTGTGGTTTTACCCTTTGGGACAAGGAGATCAGTGACAAAATCCTCTGCCAGGTGAGACCAGGGACAATGTGGGACAGGCAGTAGTTCTAGGCGGCGAACTGGAACCTCCAGTGGAATCATAGACTGGGCATAGACAACGCATACACACAAAAATCATGAATTAAACTTTGCCAAGAATACCTCTTTGAATACCTCTTTTGTTGGACTCTTGTAGATAAGTGGTCTAATTAGAATATACCTTCGGAAAAAGGTAATCTGCTTTACCATTTTTGCTTTCAGGGTGGTATGTTACATTGAATTAAAAAGTAAAGAATAGTGACTAATAAGGCTGTCGAGGATTGATACATTTGGCACTCTCCATGTTCTTATGGTCTGTGATAACTTGAAAAGGGTAACAGGCTCCCTCCTGCTAATGCCTTCATTCTTCTAAGGCTGCTTTAATTGATAATTTCTTGTTACCCACATCATAGTTTATTTGTTCTGCGGTCAGTTTTTTGAGAAGCAGGCACAGGGAAACATTTTGCCTGGATTCCCATGTCCCTGAGAAGTACCACCCTAATGCAAAGTCAGGTACAATTATCTAGACCACCACTTTCTTTTCTACAAAGAAGGATAAAATAATGATATGGACTTAAAGTGGAATAGACCATCTTAACTGTAAGTCAGCATCTTGACTGTAAGGTATCAATAGCTGTTTTGTTGATGGGAGAACAATGAGAATTTGGAGTTCATTTACCAGTTCTTAATAAATTAGTTTGATGACTGATCTAGAATCTATTACTGCAGAAACAGATTGGGACAGGTAAGCATGTTATTGTTACACAGGAGGCTCCCGCGCCACCTCTTCCACGACGCCAGAGGGAACCATCGCCCGAATATTGATCAACTTCCGGACTACACTTACCATGAGCCATCGTGCTACTTCCTGTTTGGCACATGACCCTCATCAGAGGCCTATTTAAATGCCCAGATTTCCTGTGCTTTTCGCGATGTCTTGTTTTGCCCTCATGCATACATTTCAAAGTGTTTTTTCCCTGTTTGCTCACCTGGTTTCATTTGGATTGTTAATGGATTTACTGATTGTTTGCTGCCTGCCTTTGACCCCGCTTTGGAATACGTTTTGGATTGTTTGCTGCCTGCCCTGGACTTTGCCTGTGTAATGTTTGTGATTGTTTGGCGCCTGCCTCGACCCTTGCCTGGATTATCACCTCTGATTTTTGCCTTGCCCTTTTGTACCTGCTTGTTGGTGTGTTGCATACCTGTGTCTGTAGTTAACGCAATTAAAAGAGCAGATGGATCCTCATGCTACAGTGTCTGCATTACAGTTGTCATAAACAACGTAAAACATTGACTTAACATCCTAGTATTTGCTGTGCTCACTTTTGCACAGGTTGGTTTATTGTGGCAAGGCAGGCAGGTGGTTTACTGGGTTAACCACAGTAGAAACAAAGCAGTTCTTTTGACGTCACTTAGATTTATCCACAGATACCCTGGTATATCCTATCTGCATAAGCGTAGGCTGTTTGTTTTTCAGCTGTACCAACAAATTTATCAGGCATGGCAAACCTTACCGAGCCTGATCTGGGTGGAGGGAGAACTTGTATATAGTGGGTAAGATGTTCATTGGCTGCACACAGGTTAATGAGTTGGTTTTAAAAATACTTTATGACTCTGGACTGGTATGCGAGAGCGGCCTGAAGCTGTAAAACTTTCACTGGATTCTGTTTAGGCAAAGTATTCTGTAACAAACTCATACTCAGTGGAGCCAAAGAACAGACACAGGGTAAATACCCAGCAACAGTAGTCCAAAACAGAAAATAAATAACCCAAACAGTAATACAAAACCATGGTCAAAATGCAGGCAGAGAATCATACACATTGCAATCAAACATTACAAAAAAAATAATGAGCAATGGGATACTGGCAAAACTTGTGACAATGTGGTGCTTAAATAACATGGCTTATATAGAAACAAACAGGAAGTGAGGCAAGAAACAAAAATTGGTAATCGTCAATACTCAGGAGATAGAGCCCTCTAGTGGTCGGATGAATAAATCATTGATGTAAATGTTACAGACTGTTACATGAGCCTACCAAATTGCAGAGAGCCATTTTGCCACACTTCTCTCTAAACCCATATAAAATATAAATTTACACTACTTCTAACATGCACACTTTCATTAGTTTTCAAGCATGTTTAGGCTCTCAAAAATGCAAACTATTTTGGAGATAACAACAAACAGAGCAGTTCCAAAGGGGTCTTCACACCATCGATTGCCAGGCCATAATTAACAGCATCCCTTTATTTAAATTTTCCTGAAACTCATACAAACACAGAATCTGAGCATTTAATGTGCCTCAACTTGATAAGTTTTAAGAGTAACAGAAAAGAAGATACATTTCTGGTTTCAGCATTATTTGTTCTTTAGACAATCCTCTTTAAAAGAAATAAAGTACCCGATTTTTGCAGTGACCCACATTTGATTTTTTTTGACAACTGAAAAGTTGTCAAAAAACCCCTGAAACCTAAACCTAAACAGTTTACTCATTGAGGCACATTTCTCTTTTTTGTCATTTCTCAACTGTTACCTTTGGCATATAATGTAACAAGGATTGCTGAAGTCAACAGATTTTACTAATAGATCTACCAATCTCTGGGTAAAAATACATTTAAATTTCAGGTGAAAATTGTCATTTTTACCCCCCTTTGCAAACTAGTGGATTACTCAGTTACTATTTATCAATAGCATTTAATATTGTGGCTTTCATCACTATTTATGTTGGTCTTCTGTAAAAAGGAATGACCCTATAGTAGTTTATTACACGGCTTTCTGGAATGCTTGATTCTGATTGGTCAGTTGAGACATTTGCAGGTTCGTTCTTTTCAAATAATAACCGCTCCAAAGTAATAACGCATAGCCGCTACTACTTGTATGTTTAAAATCCTTCCGCGCCAACAAAGATTACCGTTTGGCGACATCTTGTGACAAACACTGGACAATATTAAATAAATAAAATACATGCCTTATTATATATTCATATGTAGATGTTATAAATTGTCTTACTAACGCACATCGTTTGAATGTTAGTCACGTGGTACTATATCGTTTCGCGGAAGGATAAAAATGTTAATTTAAAACAAATATCCCAATAAAATGTTTCAAATTCATATTCATGTCCAGTTTTTTTCCTTATGTGGCAAGTAGCCGTGTAATAAGCGGGGTAATGTACAGGCAGCCTTTAGTTATCGCGAAATAAGCCCCTTCAGTGTGATACAAGACCCTCCGCTTACTTAATGTAGCACTCTACACTATAGTAAAAGCTCGCTACTGTATAGTTGTTTAGTGTAGCACATTACAGTGTAAAAGTTTATTATACAATTTACAGTATATTAATTTAGTATAGCGTGCGACAGTATAGAAGTTTGGTCTAGCATGCTACAGTTTAGTAGTTTAGTATAGCACACTACAGTGTAGTAGTTTAGTGTACACTGAGGGCATGTCAACCACTTTTCTTATTTACCGAAATGTGTTGCAGTTCTGTGAAATTAATTTTCTAAATAATTGTTTCTAGGGTGAAACTTTGGTCTTCAGCTTTTGGTGGAGAGATAAAATCAATCGCAGTGAAGTATTCTGGCTCTCAGCTGCTGCAGAAGGTAAAACTGCATTCAGTCTATACAGTGAACACAAAGGGACATGGTACCCATACCATGGCTGTTTGGACATTTAATTGTGGTAATTATTCAAGCACCAACCCGCAGAAACCCTCTTTGTGTTTGTTTGTGCTGTTCTGTTGCTGTCTGGAAAATTATGTTTCTGTGTGTTATGTGGATCTATATAATGAGTGAACCACTGTGTTAGGGCATCTTTGGCTGGATAATGGTTCAGTCTCTTTTCACTTGAAGAAAATAGACAGGACCAGCGGCATGTTTGTGGCGTGTGTTTGTCGGCATGTTAAGAGGATGTGTTGCCCAAGGGCTGGAATATCTGTGTAATGTTTAAGAAGAAAGAGAGCATGCCTGCTGAGCACACAGAAAAGCAAAAAGCAACAGAAGAGCAGAAATGTGAGCAAGGCCAGAGGATAAATGAATAGAGGAAGATGGGTCTGAGCGGGTGTAAGTGTGCCCTATGGCTACAGTACAGATGTACTTACTCATTTCCCTATTGTGTGTGACCACATCACGTCTGAAGAGCTTTAACAGCCACAGGAAACACACAGTGTGTTTTTAAACAAGAATACCAACTAATAATATAATTTAATATTGTGATTTGGGGTGAAATATGTTTCTTTAGATTCACATTTGTGAGCTAAAATATTTAAAGATGCTAATGATTTTGATTACAGAAATACTGCAGGATGGCAGTACTGATTGTGAAACTGAGAGGGAATCATGCCGCTTGAAATTTTACAAAATAAATCTGAACAGCACTTGTGCAGTAATTGGTTAGTAACCAGAGAGCTGCAGATCTGACTGAAGTGGTCATTAGCATATGTGAGTGTCTTTATAAATGTCACTTAGTAAAATTGCAGAGGCTTTGTCATACTAACATTAACAAAAGACTGTTAGTCTGCTCACTTTAACTTATTAAAACGATGCTTAAAATACAGATTTTCTGATTTGTTATGAATAACTATTATTATTATTATTATTATTATTATTATTGTTTACAAAGTCCAAGACTGTTTTACATCGAGTATATAGGTTTTATTTTTTTTTATTTTTTTTAAAACTATGGACTGATTAATCGATATGCCTGTGATTAGGAGATCATGATTAGATTATGTTAGATTCCCTAACATAAGTAAAAGGTTCTCCAGTTATCAAGTAAACAGCTATTAACAAAATAAGGTGCAGAGAAAAGACAGAGAACCCAAATGAAAGTGAATGTATATTTATTGACAGTTCAGGTAGAGAATGCAAATGATTGAAACAGTTCTGGTTAGGCAGATGCTGTGGGCCAAGCTGCGGCCAGGCACAGACGAAGGGCGTTGGAACAGGTGAGTAGCCGGGTCTCTCTACGAGGTAGGGGAGCCGGTTGGTTGACTGATGCAGTCGACAGCGGAGCGAGATCAGGTACGCCGCCAGAGGCTGCAGAAGATGGTGAGCCCTGCAGTAGCAGACCAGGTTGCAGCTGGAGGTAGCGAGCAGCGATGAGGGAACCTCATGCAACCACGTGCTCCGACAGAAAACAATACAAACCCCGGTCGATCAAACCCGCATCCTGACAATAAGAACAAAGACACAAATACAATAGGACAAATAAATACCACATAAAGATACAGATACAAAGCATGCTTTTACACAAGTTTATGCACTACAGACATAAATATTATTTACATAAATAATTACCAAGACTAAAATTTTTGCAGTCCATGTGCATTTGATCTTCGGTACTATTCGGTACTCGCGTGCTGGCAGGCAGTATGCGCAAATGTTTGCTCCTGCTGAGATGGTAGTCGACAAAAAAAAATGTTCTTTTGTGATGCCACATTTTATTACAAAGGCTACAAAACAATTCACCCCGACTCTTGTGTAAAAAGAGGACCACTCACTGGCACAAAGATGAACACAAGATCTGCGTAACAAAACCAGCCCAATGGCCAATCAAAACTAGCCTAAAACTGGCCCAATGACCCCAGCCAAAGTACCAAAACTCAAAATATGCCATTTCCGTATCTAAAAAAATTATTTTACAGTCACTGTTATGCCTTACACCACTGATCATCAACTGGCGGCCCGCGATCCGGCCCGCTGAGCCGTTCAATCCGGCCCGCGACTGTTTTCCAAAATTGTGAGGATCAAAAAGAAAATAGT